>LBNU01002380.1:24743-52549 GCA_014162995.1 Artemisia annua
ATTCCACCATGACATAGCTTGGTCAAGAAGTGTGCTAGCAGCAAATTTTACCTTGGACTCCTCGGGACAATTGCATAGACTAAATACCGATTCGGTATGCTCAAACCAACGGATCATAGCAATAGCTCCGTCAGTACCTTTGAATTTTATAGGATCACCACTTTTAAAATCCTTTTACGTACACTTACGTCTAATAGTTGCATTGCTAGCTTGTTCAGATGTTTCTACTTGAGGAGTGGCTTCAGAAGCCCTTGCAGCAACATTAGCTCTTTCAACGACTATTGCCTCAGCTATGCTATCCTTTACAAGTTTCCTGATAGCGGCTTGTGACATGGCCGGTGCGGCCGGTGCAACCTTTTCTTTACTTGGTGGCATATTTCTGATCAATCACAACGGAACATAACCATGAGAAATCATACTAAAAATGATCATCATACGATGTATATAAATACACAACAAGCATAAATACCACCACAACATGAATGAGTACAACCACAACCTGTATAAGTACAACCACAACATGTATAAATACAACCACGATATCTATAAATACAATAATAATAAAGAGCAACCACGAAACATCATAAATATAATCACAACACATAAATATAATACACGAAAATTTCGGCCTACATGGACCGATATATATATATAGCACAACCATTCCTACATAGTAGAGTCATACTTGATACATTTGTTTGTACAACAACCAATATACAACAAGTTCTTTAAACTATGTCCCACACCCCGGGACTAGGATAATAGTAAAAGCTACATAATACAAGTCTATGTCTAGGCTCCTCCGGGTGCTCCACCAGGTGCTCTAGGTGGTCCAGCTCCTCCCCTAAGACGCTTGATCTCCTGATCAAACCTGACAACAATCTCCTCGAGATGCTCAACTCTAAGCCGAAGAGCAGCCTCTCTGGTATCTGACTTCACCAACCAATCCCATACTAATACCAACCAATCCCACACTAATGACATCTGATGACCCAAATGAGCTACCTGCTCATGATTCTGCCCCTGACGTGTCTCTAGTCCCTGGTAAGACACATCGATACTAACCCGTCCTAAGACTAGTCCCTCTACCTCCTCCTCCATCGCCTCAAGTCTACCATCAACGGTCACATCCATCTGGTGTTTCAACTTGTCGATCTGTCCCTGTAAGTCAGCTAACTGGGAACCTAAGGTAACAGTAGTAGGCTCTCTCGCTGTAGCAGCACGAGAGCTCTCTCCTACATGATACTGAGTAGGTGGTGGAATATCAGAAGTCTCAGTAATAGGTAATGGTGAAGTGGTAAGCCTTGCACGCTTCTCGAGCGGCGAGGGTAGAGTAGGTGTAGGAGCAATGGCAGTTGTAACTGATGGTGATGGTGATGTAGGAGTAATGGGTATGGTAGGAATGGGAGTAACAATGCGAACACTCTTTCGAGCATTCCAGAATGTCCTACGATGACGGACTGGGAGAGTCTGTTCTGAGTGAACAGGAGTAGTATGAGGTAGTGAAGCTGTAGGTGCACGTAAAACAAATGATGGTGCAAAGGGAGATATCTGTGGAGTGGGGGCAACCTCATCCTCGTAAAAGGCCTCGGTGTCCTCCCCAGCTGTCACGAGTAGTGACTGAGGTGCTAGATGAACAGGTGATGCAACATGTGCTGGATGAACAGGTGATAAAACAGGTGCTGGATGAACAGGTGATGCAACAGCAGTGGATGACATAGCATCCGGCATCTCAGTGTCTGATGAAAGTATGATAAGGTGTGAAACTGTAGACATGTCTCTGTGACAATCAATGTAAAATAAAATGAATAACCCGTGTAATGAAATCTCATAAAAATGAATATGCACTTATGATGTAATGATGAGATGCTATAATGAGGTAGTTATAGTCTAGGGTATAAGGACAACCTAGTTCGCTATAACCTTTGCTCTGGTACCAATCTGTCACACCCTGAATTTACCTGTTATATGGCAGAGGAATTGAATACCTGGGTGTAACGATCATGACATCTCATACAAGGTTATATTGAACAACCTAAAGTGTCGTTTAGTAAAATACAACGTTTGATCATTTATTTAAAACATACAGAGTTTACAAACATAGGTCCCATAAGGTTTTAAAAACTTATTGAAAACAAGTACGACAAGATCAAACGATACATAAGTGCAATGAAATAAAAGTGTGAGACGCGTCGACTCCACAACTCCATGAAGGTCCAAATGCATGTCACATGAGTTACTTTAATTACCTGAAAATACATTGCTAAAAACGGTAAAAAATAATGTTGGTGAGAAATCATAGGTTTATGAAAATGAATGTTATACGGTAACCTCAAGTATAATATGTATGACAAAACTCAAATGAAAAATAGTACAATAGCCCTTAAGCTCATGACCCCGAAGCTAGACTGAATGAAATGCCCCTCCAGAGTGTTTTTCCAGATACTCTAATAATGATAAAAATGAAATGCATCCGTTTGACTGTTGGTATAACCAACGCGGATGGAGGCGTCACCCTCAATAGATCTATCCACTCACTCTCGCTTATGTACAATTAACAGTTCATGATAATAGGGGAACTATCATAGGAAAATGTGGTAACTTAAGCATTGTACTTGAATTTGATACTTAGGTCCGTACAAAAATGGTGCAATGTATTCTCCCCCGTAGGATTTGAAATAAACAATGAAATGTAAACGGGGCTATGAAAACTCACTTTAAGTGATGGTATAATATGTAGTGAATGAACTGAAGTGATGAGGTGCAACTCCTAGCCGCAACCTAAAATGAATGTATGTAATCTAATTTAGTTATGAAATGAATTCGTGTATGCACTTGCACTTATAATCTATACCACTCGTATTAATTCAAAATATGTAATATTGTCAAAAATATAATTTATATTATCGTATTAAGTCATAGTGAATATTACATGTTTATATAGTGTAACGATGTTTTATGATAGTCGTTTGGTGATAAATTGTGAAAATACTACTTTCCGTCGTAAAATATAATACTTGTCAATTTCTAAAAACGGTCAAAGTGGCCTCAGAAAACTAGTTGTAAAATAGTGTATACTGAGAATTAGGAAGCAAAGTTAATGTTTCTGGAAAGCTTGTTACAATATCTAAAAGTTCTAACACTGACATTTTTCCTTTATATGCATAGATTATGAAATAAACAGTCGTGAAATGAGGTGTTTAGGCCAAAACTGCCATTTCTGGGCAGTTTTTAGGAATATTTGAAAGGTCATAGTGTACAGGTTATGAGTCCAAATGACATAAGGCCAAGTGATTTGAAAAGTACTCAAGGAGTGCTAACTTTTGTTCCTTGGAGTCCCAACTCCAGAACTGAGTCAATTGACAGAAAAATGGCCTCAAACATGGGTGTTTGCAAGTTTTCTGGGCAGACTTAGAATATTTTCTAAGTAAAAGTGCTGTTAGAAATTTTAGTGAATCAATATCTTTGAAAATTCGTAACACATTCGTTATAAGGCCGTTTCTTGTGTTCTTTATATCCCCGAAATGGTAAGAAAGTGTACTAGCATATTTTCAACAGTTTGGTACTTTTTAACAAGGTCTAAGGCTCGGTTTTGGTCCATAAAATTCGTGCATCAGCACTATATTTTTCTGAAAAGTTTATATAGTTAGTGAAACTCATTTTTGGCATATCTTTTTCGTCGTAAGTCCGTTTTTAGTGATTCAAGCGGCCATGTTTTCGTCTTTGAATGTATTTTCTAGTTCTTGGGTCCAAAATTAGTCAATATCTACTGAGTTTACCACGTTTTGCAAATAAGGACAGTAGCAAAATATATTGTGTTAAAAATGGTTTTTCCTAGTTTATTCTTGTCCAAGTCCATCACCAACAATATCAACTCATCCCTTAATCTACCATGCACCTTCCTTGGGTGCCATGGGTTCCCTAAGATCATTTTTCTACCATTTCTCCATAGGTTCACAAGTCATCCATTTTAAAGATAAAATGATACAAAACATAAGATTAGTGGTATAGATTTTACATGCATGTACATATACTATAAAAATACATGAACCTTGCAAGAAATTTGATAAAATTTGTAAAAAGAAAATGATAGACTTACTTGGATGGTTAGAAATTTTTAAGATAAAAATCCTACTAATCCATAGGTTTATATTTCAAAACCTTGTAATGGATTATGTCTAGTTCTTGTAAAAAGGATTGTCTTTGAAAAATTTGGTCTTCCCCTTGGTGTTGGATTTGGAACGAGCACAAGCAAGAGAAGAGAGAAAGAAAATATTTTTCTTGATCAATTTTTGTTACACCATAAACTATGAGTAAAAATTAGGTGAAATGCGGTTTATGTTGGTGAAATTTGGGAGCAGCATGTGTCCTCTTGGACACATAGAAACCGGCCACCTCATAGGAGGTGGTGGGTTTGTCATTGTTTTGTACACTAATATTTTTATGGGGTATCGTTTAATGTTTAGTTTTGATATATTAGCGTTATCGGGTACCGGGTTAATTAGAAATAAATTCTAACGGGACAAGACAGGATACAACAAAGTTGTGAAAATTATAAAAATATAATTTTTGTAAACATTGGGTGTTTTGATAGTTATTACTTTGTTGGTACAATTTTTGTTAGATATAAGTACAAGTAATGGTTTAATATTTGGTAACTTACCAAAATATATAATATATAGTTTAATAAACCTTAGTGGAAATATAACTAATATATAAATATATTAGTGCCCTAGTGGAATTTGTTTGGTGTATTGGTTAAAAACTATAATCATATGTTATTATTTATTTAAAGATAAATGAATAAGTGTAACTTGAAATTATATATTCTACGAGTGGGATAGAATGCAATTGATGTCGTGATGAAATGTAGACTAACCCTAGTCTATGAAATGTATGATGAATGATAATGTGACTTAACCTACCCGGTTTCGTCAAATGAATATCCGTAAACCTAGTTTACGTGAAATGATGAATTGAAATCTGTGAATAGGAAAATGTCAAGACTTGGGAAAATGACCTTTGGTCATCCCCTATCACCCTTGGCCGAAATTAACTCCCCCCTCTCCTATAATTATTCATTTTTATTCATTTCCCATTTAAAAAAAAATCGAAAAACTCTAAAACAACCAAAAATCCATATGACGGCAAGAAAACTTTATGAGGCTCGAATCTATTTTTCCTGGACGTGTAATAAACCATAGAGGTTTAGAAAAATAGTGGTGATGTCTGTGGAGTGATCGGGGGTTTGTGTGCATTTTTTTGGTTCGTATATTGTAGCCGAGAAGAGGAAAATTGGTTCTCCTTGTTATTTTCGATCCAAACACTTTGGGTATTTTTATATCATCCCTTTTACCCTTTATAATCTGTATAAAATCATGAATTTGATCCATGCATGATATATAAGGTTATACGAATTAAAGAAAAATGAAAACCCTAATTATATGCAAAAACCCTAATCGGCCAATATGCATTTTTGGTGGCTAGATCTGATTTTTGTACTATGTCTTTACGTGCATATAACATGTATAAAATGTGGTTACAATTATTTGAAGCTTATGGTAATTGTATTGATTTATTTGTTGTCAATCCAATCGAAATATATGAATAAAATGGGGCATAAATACTAAGGTTAGGGTTTTGATATTTTATTTGATATAATGAATGTGTTTAAGGTCAAATTAATGATTGGTGATGATTGGTAAATTTTAGAGTTAGGGTTTGTTAGTTAAATGTAATACCGATTGGATTTTACAATGTGTAGGGTATGTTTTGTAATTTTATAAACTTGAGGGATATTTTTGTAAGTTATTTTAGACTAGGGGAAGTCTGAATAAAATGATAATGAAGGGTGTTTTGTGTTAATTTTGTAATTTAGAGGTTTAAATGGTAATTATATATTTTATATTAATTCGATTTGTATTTAATAAAATTTAGGGGTGTGTTTTGTAAAATTATGAAATTAAAGGGGCCGTTTTTGACATTTTCGTAAAGCTATGTGACTTATGTGTTGAATTATATTAGTTAATGGTTTAATATGGAAAATGAGATAATTAAAGGATTATTATATAACTTTGTAAACTAAAAGGTGTAAAGTGTAAAATTGACATATTTGGCATTTTTTACTTATGTTGATGTGTTATAATGAGAATATATTCATTTGTGATCCTTAACTTGTTATTTTGACACTTTTAACCCCAAAACATATTAAATAACATTTAAAAACCCTAATTTCAGAAAACGTGTATAAAATGAAATCCTTGACTTATGTGAACATGGGAACTTGATTAAATGATAAAACTAACTTATATGAATATGATAATATGTGGAAACTTGCTAATTTTGGAAATCTGCTAATTATGGAAACCTGTTATTATGGAAAGTACTATTTATAGAAACCTTCTAAAGTTGGAAACCTTCTAAATAAGGAAACTTACTAAAAATAGAAAGTCTTCTTAAATACTTAAGCTACTTAAAGTGGGAAGTTACTAAATATGGAAAGTTACTAAATCTGGAAAGCTGCTTAAAATGGAAAGACAATTAAAGGGAATAATCTATTTTGAAGTTAACTATTGAGTAATTCTCGGCTTCTAATTCACTTAGGTTCCGTGAAGAGGGAGTGGTTCCTATTTTCGTTTGATCTTTCTTTTGCGTGCTTTGTCATCAGGTTGAGGTACAGATATTCCGTACTCTTTTAGTAAGATTGCACACTTCCTCTCTCTTGACCTTGTCTTTAATTTGTTATCGTATTATGATTCCGTTTGATCTTGATTATGATCCTTTGTACTTGGCTCTATGATTCATGTGTTTCACCGATATTTGTGATCCTATTGTTATTCGTTTGAACTCTTATGACCCGTTCGATAACCTTTTGTGACCTTAACCTTTTGAACCTTTGTGAGACTTTGGATACTCTTTGGGATATTGTAACGGGAGGTGAGGCCCTTATGAGACTTTGAATGTTCTTTTGGGATAATATAACGGGAGGTGAAATTTCTTTTCTTAATTATGATATGAAAACATTTAAAGGAGAAACTATTTTATAACGGCACTTTTAATATGATTTAAGTTCACTTATCTATGAGATTTTTATAAATTCATAAAGACCACTTTTAAAGAACATTCTATGCAAACCTTTATTAAAGGTCATTTTTATAAATGTCATCTTTTGGAAGATCTTTTCTAAATAACCCCTTGTTATAAACCCTTTTAAATGGGATTGTACTACGAACCTTTTTAAACAAGTGATGAGAACCTACTAAATTGATCTTTTGTTTAAAATTCTTGTTATGACCCTTTGATCATGAACTTTGGGGACTTTGAAACTTGGAATAGTGAACCTTAGGGATTGGAACCTTGACTTTGACCTTTCCATTTTGACCTGTTGACATTGATCCTTTGATTAATCCTTTGATATTGACCCTTTGGTATTGAACCTTTGGCATTGAACCTTTGATTATGACTTGTCACTTATATTTTGATATTGAACCTTGACTACTTGACCCTTCAGTATTTTACCCAGGTATTACTTGTTGTGGAGTAGCCACAACCATAGCATTGATGCACCAATGTTATGTACTCTAGTGGTGCTGGAGAGATGTCCCCCACCGTCCTTGATTTTGTTATCGACTACTGCTATGCTTATGATTGGCCTGCAGGGGCATATGGATGCATCCTAGATTTGACTGATTGGTTGATTGTTTGATTGAGACTACTATATTGACTACATGGTTATATATTGCATTGTTTGGTGACTGGGTATGCGTGCATTGCAACCCCTCACATATTGGGAGTTGATCACTCCATATTGGATTACTATTGGATTGGATTGTATATTAATTGGGCCTGGGGTAAAATACTGATTCTACATACATTACATCTACACTTAACCTTGATATCTTTTGATTACCCATATGACACCATATGTAATCCATCTTCATATTCCTTTGATTATTCCTAACTCTATTGTATTGCTTTGTTATTTGTTGATATCTGTTCACTGAGCTTTTTATGCTCAACCGCTTTCTTTTCCGTGCAGCAGGTTTAGTAGGAAGCTGGGTTGCGGATGAGAGATCTTATTTTGGGATTAGAAGACTTCACCCTGATTAGCTACTGGCTGGACTTAGAGATGATTAGATGTAATTGATGATGAGCTTAGTATATTGTATTTGGGCTTAGTTCATTAGTGTTGCCTTTTGTATTTTGTATTTTGTTTAGTTTTCCTTCGTAACCTTTGTAAACTATGTTTCGTAATGTATCTCCGTTTCGCTTGTTTTCTGATTTGACTCCATAATGTTACGCTTTAGCCCTTCTCGGCTTGGGGTGTTACAATTATGGTATCAGAGCCCAGGTTTGGATCGGCGGATGCAACATCCGTAGAGCTTAGGCTATGACCTGTGAGTTTTGGACCATTAGGCTTCCACTGTAGGAACATAGGGAACCGCTTTGAGGACTTGCTTTAGGAATCCCCTATATGAACTTATGTTTTGGCCCGTAAGGAATGGGTAGACTTTAAGAGATTTTTTATATATCTTTGCTTCCGCATTACTATGATTCATGCCTTACATTTAGCTATGCCTTTTGGAATCATCCTTTGGAGTTAGAAATCATTGCACCACCTAAGTTTACCACTAATATTTTTGAAGGCATTAAAGATTGCATGGAAATGCGTAACGTTATATTGATTTTATCTTCGATCTCTAACCCATTTGTTAATCCTTTTGACATCTCTTTGGGCATTCTAAGAATCTACATGGCGATGACGTGTTTGATGCACTCTATGTTCATATCTTGCTTTTGGTAAATCCTTTGTAAGCTTTCTGACGTTATTTGATTTTGTTTTGCTCATCTTTTCCATCTTTGAGAAGTCGGGTGATGTTTAACCACGAGTATGAGAATATCTCTTTCCCTTTTGAAACGATAAAATCTGCTGTGTTAATCTGCCTTTCTTTGGAAAGTCAATTTCGATTTGATCCTGATATGAGATTTGATTGCCTAGGCATTTGAGCTGCTGACGATTGTTCTATTATGCCTCACCTTTGATGTACTGTACTATTTGAAAATACTTTTCCATGATTCCCGATCATTAAACTTTTGTTATCATCTTTTCTCTGGAGACTCGTACGTTACTTTCGCGGTTATGAAGTTCTCTTACACCTATTTTATCCGCCAAGAGATGAACATTTTCGTGTGAATTAGGTTTTGGCACCCTGAAATTTTGGATATGATTGTTGTTGAACCATCAAGTTTTCCAACGGAGGATGGAGCTGGGTAGAACCTGATGGGGACAGACAACGGTAACCACCCTGGAGAGTAGATGACATTCCTCGCAAGACGGAAGAGTGGACGAACAGAACACAGGAGCCTGGTCAACACGGCGAACTTGGAGCTGATGAAGAACATACATTCTCATTTCCCTATTCATCTTGGTTGTACTAAGATGAATTGAGAGTGGAAGCAGACTGGATGATGAGGAGATTGAAGACCGTACCAGAAATTCACATTACTCAGTCACATGCCAAGAAGAAACTACAGAAGGCTTGAGGAACCAAACAATAGATGATGACTTCGTTTCACTCTCAGATTGGAAGATGGACGAAGACTGAATACTCGGACATAAGAAGATTCTAAAGAGACGAATTCTTAAGGCGAACCTTGTGATGGAGGAATTGATGCCTTAGCTACACGTGTCTTTTTTTGATGATGATTGCCTGAATTATGTTACATCTTTCCGAACTTCGTTTGTTTTGTTCGACATTGTTTCGTTATTGATCTTGATTAGGTCTAACCCAGGAGTTAGATGGACTGTTAGGTGGATTAGTAGATTTGTTTCACTGATTGAGATAGAGTATGATCATCATGAGGGCATATTTATATGATGCTAGTATTTTGACGTCTGGCCAAGGTGATAATACTTACATCATATAACGTGCACTTGTTGTGTTCATAGGATGTCTTGAGAAACGCCTTAGTGGAGACTTAGATTTCTGTTTCGTTTGCGACGTTCTGCTAATAGTTAGACCTTAGGATTCTTTTTATCTACCTTATCGCCGTACGTTTTGATATGTTTGGTTACGCGTCATGTAATTGTTTGACTTCAATGTTTTGGTAAATCCTTAGTTCCGTCGTAGAGCTTCCTGTTATTTGATGTTATCGATCAACTTATCTTCTGCCTATATGCATTTGATTCATTACTATTAAGAGATACACCTATGCCTTGCTATGTATACACTCCTCACATTCGATGAATCCGTTTTATGACAACATGTTATGGGTTATATATAAGTTTTGGATTTTGAGAATCAAGATATGTCGGTTTACGAAAATACCTTTGGAAGGTTATTTTGAAGACGAAAGAATTTGTTAATCTAAAGAGTTAGACTTATATATGTCATCTTCGTGATGCTATCATTCGATACATTCTCATCCGATCAGCTCATTTCTTTGCCCGTGAATGGAATACCCACCTAATCCTACATCTTCCTTTGAATATCTTTTAAGGAGATACGATTGACATCTGTTATGTTCGGTATAAAATTCTTTTGATGTGAATCCTGTGTGATGTGCCTTCTCTGGGGAAACCGAAACCACCTTTGAATTGTTAAGATCAAGTATTGAGAAACAAGATCACTATGATCGTTGAAATTCTTTAAGTCTGAATTTGTACGAGTTAAACTACTCCTTTTCCTGTTTGTAGTTTGGTGTACCTTAGTTTTGTTTTGCCACCTTACCTTTTGCATTTTCGAGGATGAAAAATCTTTTGAGGGGGAGATAGTTGTAAAACCCACATTTCCATGATAAATTTAAATTACCAAAATGCCCCTAAGTTTAAAATTTTTTAATACCACTTAAATAAATACCAAATAAATCCCATTCACTTTGAAATTTGCAACATATGATCTATTATATTTTCGTGTGAACATTTTAACAATTCTAATTGACCTAAAAATATGTGCCACGCCTAAATAATTAAACATAGGCCGAATGGTATTTTAAGTTGTGTACGTTTTGTTAAAATTAAAAGATAAGCTCAAATAATTATGGTAACTTGGAAAATCAGAGATTTGGTCATCCCCTATCACCCTTGGCCGAAATTAACTCCCCCCTCTCCTATAATTATTCATTTTTATTCATTTCCCATTTAAACAAAATCGAAGAACCCTAAAACAACCAAAAATCCATATGACTGCTAGAAAACTTTATGAGGCTCCAATCTATTTTTCCTGGACGTGTTATAAACCATAGAGGCTTAGAAAAATAGTGGTGATGGCTGTGGAGTGATCGGGGGTTTGTGTGCATTTTTTTGGTTCGTATATTGTAGCCGAGAAGAGGAAAATTGGTTTTCCTTGTTCTTTTCGATCCAACCACTTTGGGTATTTTTATATCATCCCTTTTACCCTTTATAATCTGTATAAAATCATGAATTTGATCGATGCATGATATATAAGGTTATACGAATTAAAGAAAAATGAAAACCCTAATTATATGCAAAAACCCTAATCGGCCAATATGCATTTTTGGTGGCTAGATCTGATTTTTGTACTATGTCATTACGTGTATATAACATGTATAAAATGTGGTTACAATTATTTGAAGCTTATGGTAATTGTTTGATTTATTTGTTGTCAATCCGATCAAAATATATGAATAACATGGGGCATAAATACTAAGGTTAGGGTTTTGATATTTTATTTGATATAATGATTGTGTTTAAGGTCAAATTAATGATTGGTGATGATTGGTAAATTTTAGGGTTAGGGGTTGTTAATTAAATGTAATATCGATTGGATTTTAAAATGTGTAGGGTATGTTTTGTAATTTTATAAACTTGAGGGATATTTTTGTAAGTTATTTTAGACCAGGGGAAGTCTGAATAAAATGATAATGAGGGTGTTTTATGTTAATTTTGTAATTTAGAGGTTTAAATGGTAATTATATAATTTGTATTAATTTGATTTGTATTTAATAAAATTAAGGGGTGTGTTTTGTATAATTATGAAATTAAAAGGGCTGTTTGTGACATTTTTGTAAAGCTATTTGACTTATGTGTTGAATTATATTAGTTAATGGTTTAATATGGAAAATGGGATAGTTAAAGGATTATTATTTAACTTTGTAAACTAAAGGGTGTAAAGTGTAAAATTGACATATTTGGCATTCTTGACTTATGTTGATGTGTTATAATGAGAATATTTTCATTTGTGACCCTTAACTTGTTATTTTGACAATTTTAACCCTAAAACATATTAAATAACATTTAGAAACCCTAATTTCAGAAAACGTGTATAAAACTAAATCCTTGACTTATGTGAACATGGGAACTTGATTAAATGATAAAACTAACTTATATGAATATGTTAATATGTGGAAACTTGCTAATTTTGGAAATCTGCTAATTATGAAAACCTGCTATTTATGGAAAGTACTATTTATAGAAACCTTCTAAAGTTGGAAACCTTCTAAATAAGGAAACTTACTAAAAATAGAAAGTCTTCTAAAATACTTAAGCTACTTAAAGTGGGAAGTTACTAAATCTGGAAAGCTGCTTAAAATGGAAAGACAATTAAAGGGAATAATCTATTTTGAAGTGAACTATTGAGTAATTCTCGGCTTCTAATTCACTTAGATTCCGTGAAGAGGGAGTGGTTCCTATTTTCGTTGATCTTTCTTTTGCCTGCTTTGTCATCGGGTTGAGGTACAGATATTCCGTACTCTTTTAGTAAGAGTGCACACATCCTCTCTCTTGACCTTGTCTTTAATTTGTTATCGTATTATGATTCCGTTTGATCTTGATTATGATCCTTCGTACTTGGCTCTATGATTGATGTGTTTCACCGGTGTTTGCGATCCTATTTTTATTCGTTTGAACTCTTATGATCCGTTCGATAACCTTTTGTGACCTTAACCTTTTGAACCTTTGTGGGACTTTGGATACTCTTTGGGATATTGTAACGGGAGGTGAAACCCTTGTGAGACTTTGAATGTTCTTTTGGGATAATATAACGGGAGGTGAAATTTCTTTTCTTAATTATGATATGAAAACATTTAAAGGAGAAACTATTTTATAATGGCACTTTTAATATGATTTAAGATCACTTATCTATAGGATTTTTATAAATGCATAAAGACCACTTTTAAAGAACATTCTATGCAAACCTTTATTAAAGATCATTTTTATAAATGTCATCTTTTGGAAGATCTTTTCTAAATGAACCCTTGTTATAAACCTTTTTAAATGGGATTGTACTACGAACCTTTTTAAACAAGTGATGAGAACCTGCTAAATTGATCTTTTGTTTAAAATTCTTATTATGACCCTTTGATCATGAACTTTGGGGACTTTGGAACTTGGAATAGTGAACCTTGGGGATTGGAACCTTGACTTTGACCTTTCCATTTTGACCTGTTGACATTGATCCTTTGATATTGACCCTTTGGTATTGAACCTTTGGCATTGAACCTTTGATTATGACTTGGCACTTATATTTTGATATTGAACCTTGACTACTTGACCCTTCAGTACTTTACCCAGGTATTACTTGTTGTGGAGTAGCCACAACCATAGCATTGATGCACCAATGTTATGTACTCTAGTGGGGCTGGAGAGATGTCCCCCACCGTCCCTGATTTTGTTATCGACTACTACTATGCTTATGATTCGCCTGCAGGGGCATATGGATGCATCCTAGATTTGATTGATTGATTGATTGTTTGATTGAGACTACTATATTGACTACATGGTTATATATTACATGGTTTGGTGACTGGGTATGTGTGCATTGCAACCCCTCACATATTGGGAGTTGATCACTCCATATTGGGTTACTAATGGATTGGATTGTATATTAATTGGGCCTGGAGTAAAATACTGATTCGACATACATTACATCTTACACTTAACCTTGATATCTTTTGATTACCCATATGACAGCATATGTAATCCATCTCCATATTCCTTTGATTATTCCTAACTCTATTGTATTGTTTTGTTATTTGTTGATATCTGTTCACTAAGCTTTTTACGCTCAGCCGCTTTCTTTTCCATGCGGCAGGTTTAGTAGGAAGCTAGGTTGCGGATGAGAGATCTAATTTTGGGCTTAGAAGACATCACCCTGATTAGGTACTGGCTGGACTTAGAGATGAATAGAAGTAATTGATGATGGGCTTAGTATATTGTATTTGGGCTTAGTTCATTAGTGTTGCCTTTTGTATTTTGTATTTTGTTTAGTTTTCTTTCGTAACCTTTGTAAACTGTGTTTGGTAATGTATCTCCGTTTCGCTTGTGTTCTGATTTGACTCCATAATGTTACGCTTTAGCCCCTCTCGGGTTGGGGTGTTACAATTATGGTATCAGAGCCCAGGTTTGGATCGGCGGATTCAACATCTCTAGAGCTTAGGCTATGACCTGTGTGTTTTGGACCATTAGGACTGTAGGAACATAGGAAACCGCTTTGAGGATTTGCTTTAGGAATCCCCATTATGAACTTAAGTTTTGGCCAGTATGGAATGGGTAGACTTTAAAAGATTTCTTATGTATCTTTGCTTCCGCATTACTCTGATTCGTGCCTTACGTTTAGCTATGCCTTTTGGAATCATCCTTTGGAGTTAGAAATCTTTGCACCACCTAAGTTTACCACCAATATTTTTGAAGGCATTGAAGATTGCATGGAAATGCATAACGCTATATTGATTTTTTCTTCGATCTCTGACCCATTTGTTAATCCTTTTGACATCTCTTTGGGCATTCTTAGAATCTACATGGCGATGACGTGTTTGCACTCTATGTTCATATCTTGCTTTTGGTAAATCCTTTGTAAGCTTTCTGACATTATTTGATTTTGTTTTGCTCATCTTTTCCATCTTTGAGAAGTCGGGTGATGTTTAACCACGAGTATGAGAATATCTCTTTCCCTTTTGAAACGTTAAAATCTGCTGTGTTAATCTGCCTTTCTTTGGAAACTCAATTTCGATTTGATCCTGATATGAGATTTGATTGCTTAAGCATTTGAGATGCTGACGATTGTTCTGTTATGCCTCACCTTTGATGTATTGAACTATTTGAAAATCCTTTACCATGATTCCCGATCATTAAACTTTTGTTATCATCTTTGCTCTGGAGACTCGTACGTTACTTTCGCGGTTATGAAGTTCTCTTACACCTATTTTGTCCGCTAAGAGATGAACATTTTCGTGTGAATTATGTTTTGGCACCCTGAAATTTCGGATATGATTGTTGTTGAACCATCAAGTTTTCCAACGGAGGATGGAGCTGGGTAGAACCTGAAGGGGACAGACAACGGTAACCACCCTGGAGAGTAGATGACATTCCTCGCAAGACGAAAGAGTGGACGAACAGAACACAGGAGCCTGGTCAACACGGCGAACTTGGAGCTGATTAAGAGCATACATTCTCATTTCCCTATTCATCTTGGTTGTACTAAGATGAATTGAGAGTGGAAGCAGACTGGATGATGAGGAGATTGAAGACCGTACCAGAAATTCACATTACTCAATCACATGCGCAGAAGAAACTGCAGAAGGCTTGAGGAACCAAACACAAGATGATGACTTCGTTTCACTCTCAGATTGGAAGATGGACGAAGACTGACTACTCGGACATAAGAAGATTCAAAAGAGATGAATTCTTAAGGCGAACCTTGTGATGGAGGAATTGATGCCTTAGCGACATGTGTCTTTTTTTTTGATGATGATTGCTTGAATTTTGTTATGTCTTTCCGAGCTTCGTTTGTTTTGTTCGACATCATTTTGTTATTGATCTTGATTAGGTCTAACCTAGGAGTTAGATGGACTGTTAGGTGGATTAGTAGATTTGTTTCACTGATTGAGATAGAGTATGATCATCATGAAGGCATATTTATATGATGCTAGTATTATAACGTCTGGCCAACGTGATAATACTTACATCATATAACGTGCACTTGTTGTGTTCATAGGATATCTTGAGAAACGCCTTAGTGGAGACTTAGATTTCTGTTTCGTTTGCGACGATCTGCGAATAGTTAGACCTTAGGATTCTTTTGATATACGTTATCGCCGTACGTTTTGATACGTTTGGTTACACGTCACGTAATTGTTTGACTTCGATGTTTTGGTAAATCCTTAGTTCCGTCGTAGAGCTTCCTGCTATTTGATGTTATCGATCAACTTATCTTCTGCCTATATGCATTTGATTCGTTACTATTAAGAGATACACCTATGCCTTGCTATGTATACACTCCTCACATTCGATGAATCCATTTTATGACGACATGTTATGGGTTATATATAAGTTTTGGATTTTAAGAATCAAGATCTGTCGGTTTACGAAAATACCTTTGGAAGGTTATTTTGAAGACGAAACTATTTGTGAATCTAAAGAGTTAGACTTATATGTGTCATCTACGTGATGCTATCATACGATACATTCTCATCTGATCAGCTCCTTTCTTTGCCCGCGAGTGGAATACCCACCTAATCTTACATCTTCCTTTGAATATCTTTTAAGGAGATACAATTGACATCTGTTGTGTTCGGTATGTAATTCTTTTGATGTGAATCCTGTGTGATGTGCCTTCTTTGGGGAAACCGAAACCACCTTTAAATCGTTAAGATCAAGTATTGAGAAACAAGATCACTATGTTCGTTGAAATTCTTTAAGTCTGAATTTGTGCGAGTTAAACTACCCCTTTTCCTGTTTGTAGTTTGGTGTACCTTCGTTTTGTTTCGCCACCTTACCTTTTGCATTTTCGAGGACGAAAATTCTTTTGAGGGGGAGATAGTTGTAAAACCCACATTTCCATGATACATTTAAATTACCAAAATGCCCCTAAGTTTAAATTTTTTTAATACCACCTAAATAAATACCAAATAAATCCCATACACTCTGAAATTAGCAACATATGATCTATTACATTTTGATTCATTTCCCATTTAAAGAAAATCGAAAAACCCTAAAACAAACAAAAATCCATATGATGGCTACAAAATTTTGTGAGGATCCAATCTATTTTTCGTGGACGTGTTATAAACTATAGAGGTTTAGAAAAATAGCGGTGATGGCCGTGGAGTGATCGGGGTTTGTGTGCATTTTTTTGGTTCGTATATTGTAGCCGAGAAGAGAAAAATTGGTTCTCCTTGTTCTTTTTGGTCCAATGACTTTGGGTATTTTTATATCATCCCTTTTACCCTTTATAATCTGTATAAAATCATTAATTTGATCCATGCATGATATATAAGGTTATACGAATTAAAGAAAAATGAAAACCCTAATTATATGCAAAAGCCCTAATCGGCCAATATGCATTTTTGGTCGCTAGATCTGATTTTTGTACTATGTCATTACGTGCATATAACATGTATAAAATGTGGTTACAATTATTTGAAGCTTATGGTAATTGTTTTGATTTATTTGTTGTCAATCCGATCGAAATATATGAATAAAATGGGGCATAAATACTAAGGTTAGGGTTTTGATATTTTATTTGATATAATGAATGTGTTTAAGGTCAAATTAATGATTGGTGATGATTGGTAAATTTTAGGGTTAGGGTTTGTTAATTAAATGTAATACCGATTGGATTTTACAATGTGTAGGGTATGTTTTCTAATTTTATAAACTTGAGGGATATTTTTGTAAGTTATTTTAGACTAGGGGAAGTCTGAATAAAATGATAATGAGGGTGTTTTGTGTTAATTTTGTAATTTAGAGGTTTAAATGGTAATTATATAATTTATATTAATTCGATTTGTATTTAATAAAATTAAGGGGTGTGTTTTGTAAAATTATGAAATTAAAGGGGCTGTTTGTGACATTTTTGTAAAGCTATGTGACTTATGTGTTGAATTATATTAGTTAATGGTTTAATATGGAAAATGGGATAATTAAAGGATTATTATATAACTTTGTAAACTAAAGGGTGTAAAGTGTAATATTGACATATTTGGCATTCTTGACTTATGTTGATGTGTTATAATGAGAATATTTTCATTTGTGACCCTTAACTTGTTATTTTGATACTTTTAACCCTAAAACATATTAAAGAACATTTAGAAACCCTAATTTCGGAAAACGTGTATAAAATGAAATCCCTGACTTATGTGAACATGGGAACTTGATTAAATGATAAAACTAACTTATATGAATATGTTAATATGTGGAAACTTGGTAAATTAGGAAATCTGCTAATTATGGAAACCTGCTATTTATGGAAAGTACTATTTATAGAAACCTTCTAAAGTTGGAAACCTTCTAAATAAGGAAACTTACTAAAAATAGAAAGTCTTCTAAAATACTTAAACTACTTAAAGTGGGAAGTTACTAAATATGGAAAGTTACTAAATCTAGAAAGCTGCTTAATATGGAAAGACAATTAAAGGGAATAATCTATTTTGAAGTGAACTATTGAGTAATTCTCGGCTTCTAATTCACTTAGGTTCTGTGAAGACGGAGTGGTTCCTATTTTCGTTTGATCTTTCTTTTGCCTGCTTTGTTATCGGGTTGAGGTACAGATATTCCGTACTCTTTCAGTAAGAGTGCACACTTCCTCTCTCTTGACCTTGTCTTTAATTTGTTATCGTATTTTGATTCCGTTTGATCTTGATTATGATCCTTCGTACTTGGCTCTATGATTGATGTGTTTCACCGGTATTTGCGATCCTATTGTTATTCGTTTGAACTCTTATGATCCGTTCGATAACCTTTTGTGACCTTAACCTTTTGAACCTTTGGATACTCTTTGGGATATTGTAACGGGAGGTGAAACCCTTGTGAGACTTTGAATGTTCTTTTGGGATAATATAACGGGAGGTGAAATTTTTTTCTTAATTATGATATGGAAACATTTAAAGGAGAAACTATTTTATAACGGCACTTTTAATATGATTTAAGATCACTTATCTATTGGATTTTTATAAATTCATAAGGATAACTTTTAAAGAACATTCTATGCAAACCTTTATTAAAGATCATTTTTATAAATGTCATCTTTTGGAAGATCTTTTCTAAATGAACCCTTGTTATAAACCATTTTAAATGGGATTGTACTACAAACCTTTTTAAACAAGTGATGAGAACTCGCCAAATTGACCTTTTGTTTAAAATTCTTATTATGACCCTTTGATCATGAACTTTGGGGACTTTGGAACTTGGAATAGTGAACCTTGGGGATTGAAACCTTGACTTTGACCTTTCCATTTTGACCTGTTGACATTGATCCTTTGATATTGACCCTTTGGTATTGAACATTTGGCATTGAACCTTTGATTATGACTTGGCACTTATATTTTGATATTGAACCTTGACTACTTAACCCTTCAGTATTTTACCCAGGTATTACTTGTTGTGGAGTAGCCACAACCATAGCATTGATGCACCAATGTTATGTACTCTAGTGGGGCTGGAGAGATGTCCCCCACAGTCCCTGATTTTGTTATCTACCACTGCTATGCTTATGATTGGTCTGCAGGGGCGTATGGATGCATTCTGGATTTGATTGATTGATTGATTATTTGATTGAGACTACTATATTGACTACATGGTTATATATTAGATTGTTTGGTGACTGGGTATGCGTGCATTGCAACCCCTCACATATTAGGAGTTGATCACTCCATATTGTGTGGGCCTGGGATAAAATACTGATTCTACATACATTACATCTTACACTTAACCTTGATATCTTTTGATTACCCATATGACACCATATGTAATCCATCTTCATATTCCTTTGATTATTCCTAACTCTACTGTATTGCTTTGTTATTTGTTGATATCTGTTCACTGAGCTTTTTATGCTCAGCCGCTTTCTTTTCCATGCGGCAAGTTTAGTAGGAAGCTGGGTTTTGGATGAGAGATCTTATTTTGGGATTAGAAGACTTCACCCTGATTAGCTACTAGCTGGACTTAGAGATGATTAGAAGTAATTGATGATGGGCTTAGTATATTGTATTTGGGCTTAGTTCATTAGTGTTGCCTTTTGTATTTTGTATTTTTTTTAGTTTTCTTTCGTAACCTTTGTAAACTGTGTTTGGTAATGTATCTCCGTATCGCTTGTGTTCCGATTTAATATGGAAAATGGGATAATTAAAGGATTATTATATAACTTTGTAAACTAAAGGGTGTAAAGTGTAATATTGACATATTTGGCATTCTTGACTTATGTTGATGTGTTATAATGAGAATATTTTCATTTGTGACCCTTAACTTGTTATTTTGATACTTTTAACCCTAAAACATATTAAAGAACATTTAGAAACCCTAATTTCGGAAAACGTGTATAAAATGAAATCCCTGACTTATGTGAACATGGGAACTTGATTAAATGATAAAACTAACTTATATGAATATGTTAATATGTGGAAACTTGGTAAATTAGGAAATCTGCTAATTATGGAAACCTGCTATTTATGGAAAGTACTATTTATAGAAACCTTCTAAAGTTGGAAACCTTCTAAATAAGGAAACTTACTAAAAATAGAAAGTCTTCTAAAATACTTAAACTACTTAAAGTGGGAAGTTACTAAATATGGAAAGTTACAAAATCTAGAAAGCTGCTTAATATGGAAAGACAATTAAAGGGAATAATGTATTTTGAAGTGAACTATTGAGTAATTCTCGGCTTCTAATTCACTTAGGTTCTGTGAAGACGGAGTGGTTCCTATTTTCGTTTGATCTTTCTTTCGCCTGCTTTGTCATCGGGTTGAGGTACAGATATTCCGTACTCTTTCAGTAAGAGTGCACACTTCCTCTCTCTTGACCTTGTCTTTAATTTGTTATCGTATTTTGATTCCGTTTGATCTTGATTATGATCCTTCGTACTTGGCTCTATGATTGATGTGTTTCACCGGTATTTGCGATCCTATTGTTATTCGTTTGAACTCTTATGATCCGTTCGATAACCTTTTGTGACCTTAACCTTTTGAACCTTTGTGAAACTTTGGATACTCTTTGGGATATTGTAACGGGAGGTGAAACCCTTGTGAGACTTTGAATGTTCTTTTGGGATAATATAACGGGAGGTGAAATTTTTTTCTTAATTATGATGTGGAAACATTTAAAGGAGAAACTATTTTATAACGGCACTTTTAATATGATTTAAGATCACTTATATATTGGATTTTTATAAATTCATAAAGATAACTTTTAAAGAACATTCTATGCAAACCTTTATTAAAGATCATTTTTATAAATGTCATCTTTTGGAAGATCTTTTCTAAATGAACCCTTGTTATAAACCATTTTAAATGGGATTGCACTACGAACCTTTTTAAACAAGTGATGAGAACTCGCCAAATTGACCTTTTGTTTAAAATTCTTATTATGACCCTTTGATCATGAACTTTGGGGACTTTGGAACTTGGAATAGTGAACCTTGGGGATTGGAACCTTGACTTTGACCTTTCCATTTTGACCTGTTGACATTGATCCTTTGATTGATCCTTTGATATTGACCCTTTGGTGTTGAACATTTGGCATTGAACCTTTGATTATGACTTGGCACTTATATTTTGATATTGAACCTTGACTACTAAACCCTTCAGTATTTTACCCAGGTATTACTTGTTGTGGAGTAGCCACAACCATAGCATTGATGCACCAATGTTATGTACTCTAGTGGGGCTGGAGAGATGTCCCCCACAGTCCCTGATTTTGTTATCTACTACTGCTATGCTTATGATTGGTCTGCAGGGGCGTATGGATGCATCCTAGATTTGATTGATTGATTGATTATTTTATTGAATCTACTATATTGACTACATGGTTATATATTAGATTGTTTGGTGACTGGGTATGCGTGCATTGCAACCCCTCACATATTGGGAGTTGATCACTCCATATGGTGTGGGCCTGGGGTAAAATACTGATTCTACATACATTACATCTTACACTTAACCTTGATATCTTTTGATTACCCATATGACACCATATGTAATCCATCTTCATATTCCTTTGATTATTCCTAACTCTACTGTATTGCTTTGTTATTTGTTGATATCTGTTCACTGTGCTTTTTATGCTCAGCCGCTTTCTTGTCCATGCGGCAAGTTTAGTAGGAGGCTGGGTTGTGGATGAGAGATCTTATTTTGGGATTAGAAGACTTCACCCTGATTAGCTACTGGCTGGACTTAGAGATGATTAGAAGTAATTGATGATGGGCTTAGTATGTTGTATTTGGGCTTAGTTCATTAGTGTTGCCTTTTGTATTTTGTATTTTTTTTAGTTTTCTTTCGTAACCTTTGTAAACTGTGTTTGGTAATGTATCTCCGTATCGCTTGTGTTCTGATTTGACTCCATAGTGTTACACTTTAGCCCTTCTCGGGTTGGGGTGTTACACAGTGGGTACCAAAAGTTAAACCAGCAGTTTCCACTGCACAGTCAAAAGTTCCCACTGCCAGAGTTGTAAACAAGTACAGGGGTAACATGGGAAATGCTGTGAAGGCCTCAACACGTTGGGAATGGAAACCAAAAGGAAATACCTCAACAACCAATCCCAATGGTGTATCAATGACCTTTAATAGATTCAACTATATTGATACACGAGGCAGATCCAATTCAATCATGGCTTGGGTCTCCAAAGGAAACTAACTCCTTTATTATATGTGTAGGAACATCTGAAGACCAAGAAATCAGATCAAGGCTATACAGATAGTGGATGTTCAAGGCACATGACTGGCAACAAGTCCTATCTATCCAATTTTGATCTTTTTGATGGACAATTTGTCAGCTTTGGAGGAGGAGTTAATGGAAGAGTTACTGGTAAAGGTGTAATCAAAACTGGTAACTTGGATTTTGAACCTGTGTACTATGTAAAAGAGCTCAAGTATAATCTCTTTAGTGAGTCATAGATGTGTGACAAGAAAAACAATGTTCTTTTATACTGAAGATATGTGCTTTGTTCTCTCTAAGGATTTTAAGATGCCTGATGAATGTCAGATTCTTCTTAAGATTCCTAGAAAAGGCAACTTATATAGCTTTGATATGAATAACATTGTTGCTAAAGATGATTATGCTTGCTTGATTGCAAAGGCCACAGTGGATGAATCCATGCTATGGCATAGAATACTTGGTCATATTAATTTTAAAACCATAAATAAGATTGTTAAAGATGGTTTGGTAAGAGGCTTGCCTTAGAAAAGATTTGATAATGACCAAACCTGTGTTGCTTGTCTCAAAGGCAAACAACATAGAGCTTCTTGCAGGTCAAAACTTGTTAACTCTATTGCTCACCCACTTTATATGTTGCATATGGACTTGTTTGGTCCTACATCTGTGAGTAGTATAAATCTTAAGAAGTATTGTCTTGTTGTGACTGATGATTTCAGTAGGTTCACTTGGGTTTTCTTTCTTAGAACTAAGGATGAGACAACTGGCATCCTTAAGACCTTTATAACTGAAGTAGAAAACCAAAATGACATGAAAGTTAAAATCATTAGGTGTGACAATGGGACATAATTTAAGAATAGAGTTATGGATGATTTTTGCAGAGATAAAGGTATTAAAAGAGAATTTAATGTAGCTAGAACTCCTCAACAAAATGGTGTAGCTGAGAGGAGAAATAGGACACTAATAGAGGTAGCTAGAACCATTCAAAATTGCCAATCACATTTTTGGCTGAAGCAAAACAAAGAACAAGTCACCTTATGAGTTATTTAGAGGTAGACCTCCTATCCTAGACTTCATGAGACCATTACTATTCTCAATACCATAGATCATCTGGGTAAATTTGATGCGAAATCAGATGAAGGGTATTTTGTTGGGTATTCCATGGTTAGTAAAGCCTTTAGAGTATTCAACTTAAGGACCCAAAAGATTGAGGAAAATCTGCATATTGAATTTCTAGAAAACAAGGCTAACGTTGAAGGAACTAGTCCAGAATGGCTGTTTGATCTTGATACTCTAACCCATACCATGAATTATGTGCCTATCTCTACAGGTACAACTACCAATGATTTTGCAGGTTCAGAAGAGTTTGTTGTTGATGATGAACCAAGAAAGGATCAAGAGGATGATCAAGATAAATTTATTTTGCCAATTTGGGATTATGCAGATGATGATATTGTTGCAAAGACTGGAGATGCTCAACCTTCTAATGATGCTAGAAAGGAAGGTGATGGCAACATGTTCAAAGCAACCAATGTGAACACTGAAAATCCTGAGAGCAGTGGGAATACAAATTCCACTGCTAGGCCAGAAGTTTCCACTGCTATACCAGATGTGGAAAATACAACTCCAGTTACACAGGAAGCTCAGGCCAGTGATGTTGAAATCTCAAATATGCCCACTGAATTTGCAATTCCTCAAACTCCCCATACCACAGTTCATAAATCACATCTTCTTGAAAATGTGATAGGAGATGTAAACTCACATGTGAAAACTAGAAGATAGTAAAAGATGGCTGACGTTCATGGATTTATCAATGAAATTTATGAATCTAAGGATTATGAAGGCAAAAATGAATGTCTGTTCATGTGTTTTCTGTCACAAATGGAACGAAAGAATGTATTCAAGGCACTTGAAGATGAAAGTTGGGTGGAAGCAATGCAAGAAGAGTTGCTTCAGTTCAAGATTCAGAAGGTTTGGGTGCTTTGTAATTTACCTCCTAGTAAGAAGGTAATAGGTACAAAATGGGTGTTCAGAAACAAAAAGGATGAAAGAGGAATTGTCATAAGAAACAAGGCTAGGGTTGTGGCTCAAGGATACACTCAAGAGGAGGGTATTGATTATGAAGAAGTGTTTGCCCCAGTTGCAAGAATAGAAGCAATTAAGCTTTTCTTAGCCTATGCATCCTTTATGGGCTTTAAAGTCTACCAAATGGATGTAAAGAGTACTTTTCTATATGGGCAAATTGATGAGGGGGTGTATGTTTCACAACCTCCAGGCTTTGAAGACCCTGACTATCCTAACAAAGTGTACAAGGTGGTTAAAGTATTGTATGGCTTGCATCAGGCACCAAGGAAATGGTATGAGACCTTAACTACTTATTTACTAGATAATGGGTTTCATAGAGGAAGAGTTGATCAGACTTTGTTCATCAAGAAATACAAGAATGATATCTTGCTAGTTCAAGTATATGTTGATGATATTATTTTTGGTTCTACAAAGTCAAAGATGTGCAAAGAATTTGAGAAGCTAATGAAAGATGAGTTCAAGATGAGTTCTATGGGTGAACTCACATTCTTTTTGGGACTTCAAGTACAACAAAAGCCAGATGGTATTTTCATCAATCAAGACAAATATGTGGCTGAGATACAAAGGAAGTTCAATTTCTCTGATGCAAAGTCATCAAGCACACCTGCAGACAAGACTACACATTAACTTTTGAAAGAAAATAGTGGTGAAGCAGTTGATGTGCACATGTATAGATCTATGATTGGCTCTTTGATGTATCTTACATCATCCAGACCAGATATTATGTTTGCAGTATGTTCTTGTGCAAGGTTTCATGTCACTCCCAAGTTCTCACACTTGACTGTTGTGAAGAAGATTTTCAAATATCTTAAAGCATATCCTCATATGGGATTATGGTGCCCTAGAGAATCTCCTCTAGAGTTGGTTAGTTATTTAGATAGTGACTATGCTGGAGCAAGTTTGGATAGAAAATCTACAACAGGTGGATGCCAATTTCTTGGATGTAGATTGGTGTCATGGCAGTGCAAGAAGCAAACAATGGTGGCAAATTCATCAACTGAAGCAGAGTATGTGGCTGCTGCAAGTTGCTGTGCTCAAGTTCTATGGCTTCAGAATCAACTTTTGGACTATGGGTAATTTTATGAATACCATCATTTATATTGACAATAGTAGTACCATTTGCATAATTAAAAATCCAGTTCAACACACAAAGACTAAACATATTGAAATTAGACATCACTTTATAAGAGATTGTTATTTGAAAAACCTAATTCAAGTAGTCAAAATACATATTGATGATAACTATGCTGATTTATTAACAAAAGGACTTGATGTGGGAAGATTTCAGTACTTGGTAATTGTAACACCCCCAATTTTCAAAAAGTGCAGCGGAATTTAGATTGGGTGTTACAATATAGCACAACAACTTAGTAGTAGAAAATGATTACATTTTAGTCATTTTAAAAGATTTATCATTCAAATTTTATAAATACCAGAGTTTTACAAAATGAGGTCCCGTTGCTTTCAAAGTTAAATAAATAAGTTTTCGAATGACAGTAAAAATTTATAGCCTTCATAAGAATCCGCGCTCCTCCGTGCCATCTTTGCTCATTATGGACCTGAGATAAACACATGCTAAAAGCGTCAACACAAAGGTTGGTGAGTTCATAGAGTTTATAAGTTAAGAATTTGATTCCCAAAATCAAAGAGTTTGTGAGTCCTTAATAGTCATAAACAATTTATTATCAAAGTCAGAGTGTGAGTAAATCCATAGTATTTATAGTCAAAACAGTTGATTATCAAAATCAAAGTCATTCAAAAGATAATTTATTGGTTTGCCTTAACTGGCTCAACCCAAAAATAGTTCGTTGGTTTGCCTTAACTGGCTCAATCAATAGTTCGTTGGTTTGCCTTAACTGGCTCAACCCAAAAATAGTTCGTTGATTTGCCTTAACTGGCTCAATCCAAAATAGTTCGTTTGTCAAGTAAAAGTGATTTTCTGCTATATAGTGAACTCAAGTTCGTCATTGGATAAAACAGTGGGCTAAGTTGTAATACGCCCATAACATCAGTCATTGTAGTAATGTGTCATGACCACAGTACCACGGTTCTATTGCTCTAAGCCTCATGACACTCAACGATTGACAGCCAATCATAATCTCAAGTTATGACGGTAAGTAGTAGGCCCCCAAGATAGGTATTTACCAATAACCTATTTATAAGAACAATAAAGTGCGTTCGGTGGCTTTCCTCTAGCAAACCAAACGGGGATTGTCAGTCCCAAATAGTACTATCCACATTTATTTACGTTCACCCTTCAAGTGATTGAGGTTCATGATCGAGGGACTTTTGGTAATAGCAAACTTAGGCAATAGCAGTCAAGCATAGCATACAGTTGATAAGTCACTTGTAATCATGTTTATAGCAGTTATCTCCCCATGAGATATAAAATGTGTAAAATGATGGGCTATGGTCCCATAGTAATATGTAAATAGTTAACGAGTACTTGTAAAAGCATAAAACAGTAGTTGAGCATGTATCTCCCCCAAAATGTTTATAAAACAGTTATAAAAACAAGTAAAAGTAGGGGCTATGACTCACAATAATATGTAAATAGTTAACGAGTTCTTGTAAAAGTAAAGACAGTAGTTGAGCATGTATCTCCCCCAAAATGTTTATAAAACAGTTATAAAAACAAGTAAAAGTAGGGGCTATGACTCACCTGAGTGGAATGGCAGACATAGAATAAGTAATGTCAGAAGTGAATTGACTTCACAAGATAGCCTGAATAATCATAGAAGTCTGGGATAAGTTTGACTTATCGCGAATTGTGATTTGACACAATGTCAGATGACGAAGTGGGTTATGTTCAAAAGGTCAATGTTTGTATCGTCGTTACTTGTGTGGCAAATGCTTAGAGTTCAAAAATAAGGTTATACACCATATAACTTGTCTTTATGTATAAGTATCGTTTAATGTTTATATTCTCGTCATAAATAGTAATTTGTATAATTTATCAAAGTTGGTCGAGGATAAATATATAATGTAAAGTATTAATTTCGTTTGGTCTCGATATATGTAAATGTGTATGTTATATATTTATCGAAGTTGTGTGCGAATTTATATGCAATTCTGCCACAAATTATATTATTTATAGTTTACATTACTTAAAATATGTGTT
>LBNU01002381.1:0-26755 GCA_014162995.1 Artemisia annua
TGAGAGTAAATGTCTCCTTCAATTGTTGTTATGACTTGTGTGTAAATTGTGTGTAAGAAGTCCCCTAGGCTTGTCAAATACTCCTAGCAATCAATTAGGAACATAAATGCTAGAACTTGGGTAACAAGACACTAAGAAGGGCCTAGAACTTTGAGACAAAAGACCAAGATTCGTGTGCAAGAAGTTAGTTTTCTCTGCAGTTCCTCTAGCCGAATCGGTTGCGGGTTGCATCCGATCGGCTAGAGGTGGTAATTACCACCAACCGATCCGGCTGAACTCCAACCGATCGGTTGGTGAACTCTGAGTGATATTGGTCTTTATTCTTTGTTGTGTATTTCTTCATGTACTATCCACACTTAGTTAACTCTGAACTTGGAACTTAGAAATGACCAAAATTCGGTTTCTCCTCATGAATTCCTTCACAAATTGGACTGTGAACTTGGGAATCTTCATGTAATCGCATGTGCTCCATTTTCTTCACTTTTTCCTCATTTTTCCTACATTTGGCTACATATGCTACAAAAACATACTTTGATACGATTTAGTTGCAAAAGCATATAAAAGGAACCAAATAACATGCATAAAAACACTATTAACGCTTCTAAAAACATGTTAACTTTGAGCGTTATCAGTTTGAGGGATTCATCTCTCAACCAACCAGCTTCTACCTGCTCATATATACAGTTGTCAATCTCATCCGAGAGCTCATCAACTTCACCGATAAAGTAAAGCTGGTTAGCTGCTTCGGGGGAAAGACTCATTGTGTCCTTGATGTCAAAGGTTAAGCTGTCGTCTCCTACTCGCAAAGTTAGTTTGCCGTCATGAACATCAATAACAGCGCGGAATTGCGAGGAACGGTCTTCCTAGGATGATGGGCACGAGGTCGTCTTCCTCCATTTCAAGGATGACGAAGTCGACTAGAAATTTGAACATCCCTACCTTAACGAGCACGTTCTCGCATATTCCCACGGGGTATTTGAACGACCTATCGGCCAGCTGGATGTTCATACGAGTTGGTTTCAATCCTGAAATCCTAATTTGGTGAACATGGAATATGGCATGAGATTGATACTCGCCCCAAGGTCGGCTAGAGCGTTCTTTATTGATAGGGATCCCACGGAGCAGGGCAAGGTGAAACTACCTGGATCGTCCACTTTCTTTGGTAGCCCCCGTTGAGTCACCACAGAACATTCTTCACCGAGGGTCACAAGACCTTCGAGTTTCTTTCTGTTTGTCAGGAGCTTCTTGAAGTATGTACTATACTTGGGCATATGGTAACATGCATCAAGAAGAGGTATGGTGACCACGGAGTCCTTTAAATATGACAAGAATCTCTTATTGTCGTTTTCTACCTTCTGATTCTTAAGACGGGACGGATATGGGACTTTAGCGGGTTGTTTAGTGGGAGCGGGTGGAGAAAGGTTCGCCTGAGGGTGTTGCTCAGGGGTTTCATTGCTTACGTCCCCCTCCTCTTCAGGAGGTGTGTCGGGTTCCGCGGTAGCAGTTTGTGGAGTTGGGTAAGGTGGATCCTTAGTAGTTGTGCCGGCACGAGTGGTAATGGCGAGTAGAGGATCTGTTTGATCTGTTGGGGTTTTGTCGAGGCCGTCAAGAATGGTGTCGAATTCTGCGAATTTGGCTCTCATGTCATTCTGTTGACTTGTGATGAGGCTATCAAGGCCTTTTAGTTGCAAATCCTTTTCAAACATGAAATGCCCAAGGTCATTCTCGAAAGTGCTTCTAACCTTGTAGTCAAGATGTTCTCCCCCTCCCTCGGTTTTTTCAAGATTCCCCCAAGGGGTGAAATCGTTGTTTTGATAAAAAGTTAAGAGGGAAGGATCATCAAAAACATCATGACTTGACAAACATGCTTGTTCGGTGGTGGTGTTTTCTTCGCACTCCTCAACTTCATGCGGGCCACCACATTGATCACAGATCAGGTATGGGTTGGACAACTGTTTAGTTGGTTGAGATTTGTCCAGATAGGCCGTCTGATCTTTTAACCTATTTAATCGGCTAACAACGGGAGGTTTCTCTACCGTTTTGGAAATGCTCATGATCGAATCAGGTTCATCCCAAGTGTCGTCTTGATCATTCGCATATTCCTCGATTCTGCCCCATGCTTCTTCAGCACTTAAATTGGCTATCCTACCTTTTGGTGAGTTATTGATTCCCCTCTGGTCATTCTTAGAGACACTGTCATAGAAGATTTGGACAAGGAACCAGAGTTCAATGCCATGATGGGGGACTCGCCTAATTAGGTCCTTGAATCGAGTCCATGCCTCATAGATATGCTCGGCTGGGTCCACTTGGAAACGGAGGATTCCATCTCTCAACGCGGAGGTTCTCCCTATGGGGAAGAATTTCTGGTAGAATTTCGAGATAAGTTGTTCCCATGTGAAGATGGACTCGGAAGGAAGTTTGGTATACCAATCCTTGGTCTTTTCATAAAGGGTGAAAGGGAAGAATCGTAATCGGGAGGTATCTCTAGTGGCTCCGTCCGTATGGAGGGTGTCTACTATTTTCAGGAAGTCCTTGATGTGTTGGATTGGATCTTCAGTTTTCAATCCGTGAAATTTGCATACATTTTGGACGAGCCAAATATCCGTTGCACGCAAGACCTCATCCGTGCGTTCATTTGGAAAAACAATTGCATTGGAGAAACCACGAGGCGTGGGGGATGAGTAGTCTTTGAGGGTTTTAGGAACAAGATTCTCGGGAACCTCCTCATCCTGAGTAGAATGAGGACTAGGGGGTGTCGAATGAGGTTTTGATTCTTCCTCAGAGAGGGGATCATCGAAGGCAATGGCAATGCCGGATAGTTCGGGTGATGTAAAGAGTCATCTTATCCTCCGCATATCCCTGTCAGGTTCTGCGTAGGGTGAGACAAGGTCTCTTAGTGAGCTGCGGCTTCTAGTGATCCTAAGGGTGGAGGGATCTTCGTTTACCATGATGGCGGATGGTAAGGATTACGAACAAAAACACGAAGAAAAAGATAGACTAAAGAAGATCCTAGAAAAAGAAAATAAAAATCTCACTAGAAAGGATTCTAGCGAGTAGACCTAAAGAAATAAAAATTCTACCTAAACAATAACTATTCCCCAGCAGCGGCGCCAAAAACTTGATGCGTGGTTTTGTGACCTTACAACAGGTTTTACCTCTCGAGGGATCTCAAGAGGCAAACAACCCCACCAGGCAGTGTACCTGACCGATGTAGTATAGGATAGTGGTAAGTACGGGGGATTGATCGTTCTCTCACAGGGAATAGTGTTCGTTAGGATAGAAAAACTACTCTAATAGGTCTAAGGGTGGAAGGAAGATTCTTTTTGTATTTTTATGTTTTATGGAAAGCAAGTAAAATCTCGGTTTTGGAAGAAGGGCGGAATTAGTTGCTAGTCAACTAACCCAAGTTTACTACTTATGCAAATTAAAATAAAATAAATATCTAAACTATTGTGGTTGTGAAAACAATATGGAGAAAGTTGTGTTTACTTAGATTTCATTACTCCCTAACTATCTTTTACCGGTTAATTGATATGTATGTTACTTGTGTGGATGAAGGGTGTATTCCTAATAACTCATGGAGTGGCATACATATCTCTCCAATTCTATGAGCTCTTATCTCGCCCTATGCCATGCACGGCACAACCATAGGGGTTGTAAACAGTGGCTCATGCGTTAAATACTACCTTAATAGCCTAGTATGCCTTGGCTACATGTTTCCCAAGACGTTCAAGCACGTTACCATAAAGGAGGTTGGCCAGTTTTCTTGAGCCTAACATTGATGGAACAATCATCCCAACAAACAACAACACACACCAATTAACCAATAATTAATAGTTAGGTTTCATTAGATCTAAGCAAACACTAGAGAATTTAGCTACACATGTTAATTAAAAGACAAGCAAAAGAGATAATCAACCAACACATAGACATATTGATTGAATTAAAGTGAAGACTTATCTTTAATTAAGCATGAGGGTTCCAAGGGTTGGAAACCCTAAAAAGTACAGAAAATTCGTCTTTAGGGTTTGCCCTAAAAGTTCTCCACAAAGTTCCACACTAATGAATGAAAATTAGAAAACTATATATAGATTTTACACTCTGACGGCGTCAGGTTATAAGGGCTGACGCCGTCAGCTCGCCGCCATTAGGTTTCTCGGATGGCCTAGATCCACTTCTGACGCCGTCACCTTATAACGGCCTACTTTTCCTAACACCTGACGGCGTCAGGTGTTAAATCCAAAATTTCCTCTGGCCCATCATTTGATAATTGGTTTCCACTCTTTTGTCAAGGCTTTCTGCCGGCGTCACCTTGTGACTTCTGACGCCGTCAGGTTGTAAATCTTCATCTTTTGAGACTTTGACGTTTTCTTCACTTTTGTGACTTTGACAAAAGGAACGATTTAGGGCAATATTTGATCACATTTATACGAATTAAGGCTTAAATGACCCCCTAAAAGCGTAACACTTTTCGTCTCATCACCCACTCTTCCTATACCCGAGATTTTTACTTGCTTTTATAAAATATAAAAATACAAAAAGAATCATCCCTCAACCCTTAGACCTAAATTAGAGTAGTTTTCAATCCTAACGACACTATTCCCCGAAAGAACGATCAATCCCCCGGTACTTGCCACTTCACAATACTACATCGGTCAAGGACACTACCTGGTGGGGGTTGTAAGCTTCTCAAGATCCCTTGAGAGGTAAAACCTATTGCGAAGGTTGCAAAACCCACTCATCAAGTTTTTGGCGCCGCTGCCGGGGAATAGTTACTGCTTAGGTTGAAAATTTTATTTTTACTTAGGTCTACTCATTAGATTCCTTCCTAGTGAGATTTTTAATTTTATTTTTCTAAGTTTTCTTTAGTCTATCTTTTTCTTCGTGTCTTTGTTCGTAACCATTACCATCTGACATCATGGAAGGTGGTAATATCCTTGATCCCAACAACCCACCACAACAAAACATAACCCAACCAAACCCACCTCCTAGAGCCCGTACTTTAGGAGAATACTCCCGTCCTAGCCACCAAGGCTATCGAAACACCATTGAGCTCACCCAAGGAGCCAATGTATCTCCATTGCGATCCGACACCATCCGGTTGGTGCAAAGCGGATGTGCATTCCATGGACTTCGTTCCTAAGATCCAAATCAACACCTCAAGGACTTTCTTAAAGTCATAGATTCCATAGACCTTGATGTTGTCACTCGAGACACTACCCGATTACGTCTCTTCCAATTCTCTCTGCGAGACCAAGCTAGTCAATGGCTAGAACGTCTACCCACAGGATCTGTCACCTCTTGGGATGATCTAACCACTCGCTTCCTTGCTCAATGTTTCCCACCGGGAAGAACCACAAAGCTAATGAATGATATCTTGATGTTCCAAGAACGTCAAGGCGAAACCCTCTACAAGGCATGGACTCGATTCCAGGACTTACTCCAAAAAGTCCCTCACCATGGCATAGACCTTTGGCTCCAAGTCCAAATTTTCTATGACCATATCAATATCCCCACGAAGCAAACCATTGACCAAGCGGTCGGTGGCAAGCTACGTGACCTAAGTGCGGAACAATCATGGGAATTCATAGAAGATCTTGCTCTCTATGACAATGAAAGTTGGAATGATCTCGTGATTTGAACAAAACGGTCAAGGAAATATCTTTGCTTTCGAATAATTCAAGCACTTCCGACCGTAGGATCATGGAACTTGAGGACCAAGTCAAGTATCTCATGAAATCCTACGAAGCTCCTAAACCTTCAAGCCAAGTGAACAAAATCACTTCTTCATGTGAGTATTGTAGTGGTCCCCACCACACTCAAGATTGCATGGAACTCCCCGAACAAGCTTTCGCGGACTACGCATCCTCGCGTACCGACAGAGCGGGAGAAAAGTGGTACACTTTTAAACCCGAGCCAAACCCTTACGGTGATTCTCACAACCCCTCTTGGAGAAATCACCCAAACTTTAGGTGGAAACAAAACCAAAACACGCCCCAAAACAATTCTTCCAATCCACCTAATCGTTTTCAATCAAACGGTTCATCCTCAAACCGTACTTTCAATAACAATCCTTCCAATAACTATGGTAGTACCAATAATCTTAAGGGAATGATGTCTAAGTTTGTGGCATCTCAAAAAGCTCGTATAACTAAGTTCGAATCCGAATTTAATCAACAACAAACGGAGATGACCAACAAAATAGACAACTTATTGAAAGCACTCAACAACCAAGGGTTGCCATCACCGAATAAGGACGCTAGGAACACAAGTAGCAGACCCCAAATCAAGGACCCCTCATCCTCCAAACATGTCCATTTTGTTAACGTTGTCACTATTAAGCCAATCACTAAAAATGAAGTAGATAGTGAAGATAAGGATGAAATTAAGGAAGTTGAGGAGAGTAGGGAGAGGGAAGTAGAAGAAGTAGATGATGGGGAGGACTACTTCAATAGGTTGCCCACAAAAGAAGAACGTGCATACCATAAGAATTTATTCGATGACCCCGAGACACCATACTTCCTAGGTAACCCAAAAACAGGTAACCCATCCAACATCAATATGCCATGCAACATAGGTCACTTGCATGTTTGGAAAGCTTACATAGATCTTAAATCCCCCATAAACATCATGACTAGAGCCTACTACAATCTGATAATGAAAGAGCAGCTTGGATTTAGGATATTTCCTAGCAAGGGATGGATAAGCAATTTTGTAGGTAGAATTAAGGGATTACATGTTTATGTAGGGAATTTCACCTACGTCACCGACTTTATAATTGTTGAGGATATTCGTCCGATAGTAGATGCATGCTTAACTCAAGTAGTTTTTGGAAAGCCGTTTGTTGAGGCCTCTAAAATGAATTATGACCCGTCTCTAGGGATAATTAGGTTCAAGGATGAGACCGATGATATATCCTACCAAATGCCATATGAGATAGAGCAATACCAACTCCTGTCAAACATCGAGAAGGAGCATAAGCAAGTGGTCTACTATAGGAATGATGAGGATAGACGTAGAGTAGTAGACTATGTTATGGGTAGAATATTTGGTTTCTACAAGGAATGCTTGCAACTAGGTCCGAAATATAAGACTAAACCCAAGGATGACCTAGAGACTGTGACCAACGATGAGGTCACATAGTAGAGTGACTTTGAGTCTAGCTACAAGACTCGTTAATAACGAAAAGCGCTTCTTGGGAGGCAACCCAAGCTTTATTTGTTTTGTTTTTTGTTAGTTTGATTTTATTTGTTTCCGTATGTATGTTTTATTTTTATTTCTAATAATTCATGTTTCAAATTGCTTTGTGAAAATGCTTTATTTTGTTTTTTAACTTTGTCTTAACTACATATAAAGGTATTTTGCAAAATATAAGTGTAAGGGAAATCTAAATTAGTTTATAAAGAAAGAATTGAAGATGAATTGTAGTAATATAAAATGAACATACATATTAGTATTTGTTTGATTCAAATGCTTGTATCGAGTCATAATGAAATTTTGCAGGATTCCAGGAATTAAGGTAATTGTTTTTCCAGAAATTTTCCAGAAACTAAACATAAGAATTCTGTCAGATCAATTCTGATGGCGTCAGTCTTTAAAAGCTGACGGCGTCAGGTACTGATTCCAGAAAAAGTTTTTAAATTTTAGTTTTTCTGCCGGATTATAAAAATTACTGCATCTTTAATTCCAGAAATCTGCAAAACTTTCATTCCACAAGCATTATATCCATATATAGATTTCCCGCTGATTTTACGCAAGGTTTGCCTAGATTGTTTTCCAGGTTTAACAGGTTACATTGGACAAGAAAATGAACATGGAATCAAGTTCATGACATCAAGCTTTTGGCGTGCTTTGATCTTGGAGCTTTTACATCATCTTGGAAGAAGATCTAACCATGTTACCACACGATCCACATCAAACGAGTCAGGGGAGTATTTGTTTCATTCTTTCATTTTCTTTACTTTTACATCTTTTATGTGAACATTGGNGATTCCAGGAATTAAGGTAATTGTTTTTCCAGAAATTTTCCAGAAACTAAACATAAGAATTCTGTCAGATCAATTCTGATGGCGTCAGTCTTTAAAAGCTGACGGCGTCAGGTACTGATTCCAGAAAAAGTTTTTAAATTTTAGTTTTTCTGCCGGATTATAAAAATTACTGCATCTTTAATTCCAGAAATCTGCAAAACTTTCATTCCACAAGCATTATATCCATATATAGATTTCCCGCTGATTTTACGCAAGGTTTGCCTAGATTGTTTTCCAGGTTTAACAGGTTACATTGGACAAGAAAATGAACATGGAATCAAGTTCATGACATCAAGCTTTTGGCGTGCTTTGATCTTGGAGCTTTTACATCATCTTGGAAGAAGATCTAACCATGTTACCACACGATCCACATCAAACGAGTCAGGGGAGTATTTGTTTCATTCTTTCATTTTCTTTACTTTTACATCTTTTATGTGAACATTGGGGACAATGTTCAGTTTAAGTGTAAGGGGGGTAAATGAAGACACCTTAGAAAATGCTACTACGCTTGATTTTTGTTTTGTTTAATGGTAGATGTGTAATAAAACCTATAGAACACAAATATTATATCATGTATGGTTTGTTGTGGTTATGGATCAAATAAAGAAGAAGAGAAAAATAAAGAATGAAAGAAAGAAGAATATGAGATTTTAGAGAGAGAAAGAGTAGAGAGAGTGAAGCCTTAGAGAGAGAAAGTGAAACCAAAAAAAAGAAAATAGATTGAGAAGGCTTACCCTCTCCAAGGATGGAGAGCGTATTTATATGTACATGGGTTTTTGCCACTTGGGCTGCGGATCAGGTATACAGTGGGTAAAGACCTGTCCTTCTTTCGCGAACTAATCTACTACTAATCTACGTTATACTAACTAATATAACTACTACGAGCTAAACAATGCTTAATCATATCTGTGGGTGACCGAATCTTTCTCATACAAAAAACGTATTCCTAACAATCTCCCCCTAAAGGAGGTCACCCCTGAAAATCATTCTTGAATTCTTGCATTGAGATCTTTGTAGATGCTTTTGTAGCTCGTAGTTGTTGATTCTTCATTGATGTACGACTCAAGATGACTTCCTTGATATATATGATGATCTTTGACTTTGCTCTTCGCTTTTCATCCAAATAATTAGCTTCAAGTCATCTTTGAGTGTATGTGTCTCTTTGTGATGTTGTGATTGTCTTTGTGTTGTCATGCTTACACTTTTCTAGATCATGATCTTTCTGCATCAGAGTTGTGGAAGCATAGTTGAAGCCCATTTCTTGATAATGATATCTTTAGATTTGATTGTTGAAGTGTAAGATTGAAATGATGAATCTGCATCTTTTCAGCAATCGGCATCATTCATCAACTTCTTTGTCTTTGGTGTGATTACGCCTTTCCAACATGCTCATACATCTTTGAGTAGATCTTCCCGATTGAATAGTTCTGACGTCTCCTTTTAGATGTTGGTATGATCATGTGGAACTAGAGTGATGGTGGTGAACATGGTAAGTTTGGTATGTTGAGCTGCATAAAACTTGGTTAGTAATAAACATACCGGCACTTACAAGTTCGGACATCGAGATCGTCAACAGCATAGTGTGAAGACTTTCTCTAATCCTTACCAAGGCCGTTCCCAATCGGATGCCCCCGAAAGGGCTTTCACTGACATACCGAAGTACACCAACGATTAGGTGAGTCGCTGGAGATCACCCCACGACTGTAGACCTTTTGGAACACCATCGTACACACTAAGCGTAATCCAGAAGAGATTACCGAAATGACCTGCTGTCAGGGCTGTTTGATGTTGACCCTGGCAGGAGTTTCCACACAATCATTGAGAAATACATGTGTATATTCCCTCATAAGTGTTTTTGGCAGATTGCTAGGATCTGCGTAGGATTCGAAATATTATAGCTGGTGTCCTTAATGTTGAACCACCAGTGTAGAAGTATCAAGTGTTCCTATGAGATCTTTTGATGCATCTCTTGGCTCTAGACTCGATAAGTGCACATTGGTTATCCTATGCGGAGACTAGGGAGGGGTCTCTTGTTTCAATATCAACTAGCTCTAAGAGGCTAGTCGATAGTTTACACCGGTTCCCTGTGAGAATGAAACAAGCTCTTTTAAGAGAACTTGAGTGGCTGGAAGGTGTAGTGCAGTGCGTCACTGGGTCCATGACGTCTTTTCTTCAATACCGATGTTACCTTAGTAACAATCAGTAGCATATGAATTGAACCCGGTTTCTGCCCTAAGGTTGAATAATTGGAGGGCTATTTCTTTTCACCCTTTCTCATTTCATTTCTTTTTAATTCTTCAACCCCTTTAGTGCTTACCGAGACTTCATTACTAGAACCTTGTTGGGTTTGTTCCAGTCCTAGCTCAGTCTCAGTCGGCACTCTTCCCTTTCTCACTTTTCTCCTTTTTTGTAATCATTCCTAAGGACTTCTAATCTATCTATTGGATTGTCCTTGGGAAGATCCCTCCGGTTCTGGTGGATCATGGGAACATATACCTAACCTTACCATCCTTATAACTCCATGAATTAAATTAAATTGGTCGGTCTTTTGGTATTTTTCCACAATCGCCATATAACCAAATCATTGAAAATTCTCTCAAAGTGTTTATGATTAAGAAGCACATTTTGTTTACACTTTGAGAGTTTTATCATTTTTCAAAATGCTCCCCCTTAACATGTGCTCATAGGTTAAAGAAAGAAATTTGCACATGTCGGGGTGAGTTGCACTTATTTGAATTGATCTACACTTAATAGACATATACCCTAGGGACACGTTTACGTTGCTTAGTTAAAGGGATCCATTATCAGCTTTTAGGTGATAACTAGCCCTAATAGCTAACTTGAAGTTGTTAACATTCCTTAAAAAGGAAGTTAGACCCGTCAAAGTATACATCTAAGAAGAGTTTCTCGAAACGGTACTTTCTACTTGGACCAGTCCTCTTCGAGACACGTTTACATCACTGGTTAGACCATCTTGAAATTATTACCTGGCCAGGACTAGTCTTTTCGATTCACGACTTTACATGTTTCGTCAATTCATGAGTCAAATTCTGAGTCATAAGCAATTCACGGTTTCTACTTAGTATTGTAAAAACACGCGAAAGACTCTTAGCCACTTGCTCCCCCTCAATATGTGCACATTGATTGAATCAATTTGAAAGTTTTTTCAAACTTTGGCACATACGGGTGAGCTTACATTCGAGATCATTTATTCACCATTTAATCACTTGCTCCCCCTCAATGTGTGCTTTGATTAAAATCCAAAATCTTTAAAATTTTATCACATATGGGAGAGCGAACCTTTTAAGTCCAAAACATCTTTTTAAGTCCAAAAACATCACATTTAAATCAGTTTTCATATTTAAATCACATTCTCTCCCCCGATCATAAAATTTCAAATCATTTGAGATTTTGTGATCCCAATTGATTTAAATGATTTTCGAAGAAGCTTTGGAGAGAAATGTGATACGTTTTAAACGTTTACTGATTTTGAGACACATTTTGGTTTTTCACTGTTGTTGGTGCACAAAGTTTTTAAAGGAGCAGAAATTTTGATCAATTACGCTCCCCCTCAATTAATGACCAGTTTTTAATTTTAACGTTTAATAGCCATTAATGTGAGCGGTAACGTATTTGAGAAAATTTAAGTCTGATATCCACCTTGTAAACCACAAAATCTCTTTTGAAGAATTTTAGAAGAAAGAGATTTTGGGAAAAGAAGACTTCTCTTCTTTTACTATAAAGGTTGCACTGAAGCGTACAACTTTTCGGAGGTGCACGGATGTAAAGTAATCCATGCCCGGGTGAGCTTCATCCGTTGTTAGGAACAACCGTCTTTATGGCGGTGTATTTTCCTCATTTTGAAGCTCGGGTTGCTATCTGAAGTAATAGCAAGCCGTAATTTTAAATCCGGGTTATGGTCTGAATTAACTGCAAGCCATATAGGCATGTTTTGAAAACATTTTGAACTTCTGACGATGCCAGAAGACATGCCTAACAAATTATTTTTGGTATTTTTGAGTTTTTTCTGATTTTTATGATTTTTATAGGTTTTATATTTTTGTATTTTTCTTTTCTGGGTTATATATTATATAAAAGGATATTTGAAGCGAATCCATTACTCCACATTCCCTTCCTGAAGACTTTTGAGTGACACTGGCATGAGACTCTCTAAACCAAGTTACTGGAGAATAAATCGAAACCGTTCTCCAGGAAGTGTCTTAGTGAAGAAATCTGCCAGCTGAAATTCTGTCCTTGCGAAGTGAAGTTTCACCACACCACTGGTAACCCTTAGCAGCAACCCTTGCCTTGTATACAGAACGTCATCATGCTCATCAGATTTCACTTTAAGGATCCATCTAAGAGCAATAATCATTGCACAGTCTGGAGATGGTGCCAATTCTCATACTTAAAGTTGATAGAATTCATGTCATTCTTCTTGTATCGCATTAAACCAACATTCGTTTGATATGACAATCTTACAATCTTTAGGCTCGACTTTGGATAGTATGGAATTATAAAAGCACCACAAGGCATGTGTGTTCAGATCACTTAGTGTGGACACCGGTTGAGAAGGATTCCCATTATAGTGAAGATCATGTGGTTGGGGGTAGGAAACTGATGTGCTTGTGTTAAGATCTCCTGAAGAAGAAGCTTTAGAAGAAGATTCAGGAGCAAACGTGTCTTTGAACGGAGCAACATCAGGTGGAGCAGATGGATTTACTTCAAACGATTCGTCGACTGCAGTACCTTGATGTACGGAAGGAGATTGTATGTATGATGAAGTTGATGAATGACTTGCTGATGGAGCGTCTTGAGCCATTGAAGTAGAACAAGATGGACCATTTTGATCGTTTGGAACATGAGCTGCGATGGCTGGTGGTACCGGTGTATCACCAATTGGCGGCTCAAAGTATTCATCAACCACTTGATTAGCCAAGATCTCCAAATCCTTATCGGTAGATGGTACATAAGGTACATGCAGGAGTGGGATACAGTACAAAACCTGAATAAATTGATCCAGGTGTCAAAGGTTAAGTGCGGGTCCTGAACTGACGTGTACAGAAGCCATTAGCTCAGTCAGCTCATAGAATGTGACGTGAACGGTTTCCAAGATTTGTTGGGTTCTTCTGTTGTAGATTCGGTATCCCTAAGATCTGAAGCATAACCAACGAGGAAATCAAAAACTGCTTTATCTCTTAACCTTTCCAGATCTTGACTGTCAAAATGGTAATACCCGAATCTAACTATCCTGATAAACTTATTCACGAAATTCTCGAGCCCTGAGTGATCCCCGATTAGTTTAAGAAGCTGTTGACATGAGTACCACATTGAGAATTAGTCGGTATGTTGAAGAAAACAGTAATCAACACCTCTTAAACTTTCACCACCAAAGCTTTTGAGGTTCCTGAAGCTGTAGATGCCATGAAATAATCTTAAACGGGATTTTACAACTCTTGTGACTTAAACCGAGAGATCGATTCTCTCCCGGGATTTTACTAAAGTCAACAAAAGAAACCGAAAGATATAATATGTGAGTTAGACTTAGAGTGAGATCTTGGATAAGTCACAATTTGCACTAAGTGTCAAGTCGCGACAAATCAAGTCACAATTGATCCGATCATAATAAGTCAAGTTGTAAATATTAAACTCACAACGTCAAATTACAATCAGACTAAGCGAAACGAGTCAAGTCACAACAATTCACCAAGCACGGGTTGATAACAAATCACTAGGCGCTCACATCTAAGTTAATCACTAGGCACCACCAAATCGTCGAATCTTGGCCACCTCAACGTTAAGCTTTGGTAGTTTTCCTCAAAACAGACATTCATTATCATGAGACCACTTCTCCATGTAGTAGAAGTGACGCAAAAAGTCTCATTGTATGAAGACCGAAGAAAACCCCGAAGAACAACGATAACACCGAAGTAACAAGATAGAACATGGATTTTCTCTGCGGTTATCACACCGGAATATTTATTTAAGCTCTATCACATTACCTTGTTGTGCGTCCTCAATGTACACATTACTCAACGGTTTTTGAACAGTTGTCTATTCAGGGGATCATTAGATCGACATCTTCGTTTTTCCAAGTGCATTCCAGTTATCTCTCACATCTTATCGAAATCCGCACACCATTGTGTACATTAAACATTAACCAGAAGCACTTTATCATAAAACATATCAGCACGTTGCGAAGATGTCGATAAGCAATATCATCTCACGATCCCAATATTCTTCCCACATTACTTCTTGCTGAAAGTAGAAGTAACGAATCACAAGTTGTCAAGAGACCGCTTCCCCACCGTTGTTGGAATAATACACAAGATAACAAGTTAAAACACTGATTGTTTCTGCAGTTGTGACATTTGTCTTCTCAGAAGTCACTTATCTGAGAAGTGTACAGCTTATCACGTGTACTCGTTGTGTGTTCAGATGTATGTCTCCTTCTCCCTTGCTGGATTTGAAACTTCAAAATCGGCAACACATTATACTCAAGATCATGAGAGAAGAACACCTTTGGACTTAAACGTATTTGGTGAGAATCAATTACAAATAAAAACTCTCTTATGACTATCTTATCAATCCTACTGAAAAGTCGGCTATTGCTAAGACCACTTTGTGAAGTAAACCCGATATTCCCAACTTGAAGATGAAGTAGAATTCCCCGTTTTTGTGACTTAAACTTGCACCATTGTATGACAAAGAGTGGTGTAGAGACTTCATGCATCGAATCCCTAAGTACTCTATACTCTTCAACCATCCAACCATCAAGTATAAGATGTACATCACCTCTTGAATACCGACAACTTCGAGTGAGTTGTGACACTGAATATGATAGTTATTTTGTGGCAATAGAAGATTTACCAAAATAACTAGATACCCAAGTCATCGTCAATGTAGAGATCAAAGGCTCGAACAAGGATCCCGAAGATTCTAAGTACACATACCCGTAAAATTTCACTTCAATCTAAAATAAACAATACCAAGTAAACTCTTGTGATCACTTAACATTCCTCATCATCAAAATCTTAGCCGACATTTTCTTTACATTCTTGTGGTTGATTTACAGAGTGCACATTAGAAGGAACAACAATCCGTGAAGAAGGGGATTCTTCAGAGTCCGGTTTTGGGAAAGGAATACCAGAAGACGGATCATTATTCATGTGCAGCTTCATTATCATGATAGTCATTATCAACACCTTGAAGAATAACTGGAGATTGGGTTTCGTGAGTATTCTGAGAAATACTTCAAACTAGTGCATCTTGCTCAATGGAGATGGAAGAAGATGAACCAAGAGCCAACAGAAACCGAAGAAGGAGCTTCAGAAACTAGATGTTCAACATTTTTTGAAGCTTGGAAGTATTCATCAAACATAAATCCCAGTCATTCTAAGTAAATGGAGCATTAGGTGTCTGAGGAGAGTCGAATGACCATTCTTCAAGCATCAATAATCATGTAGTAAGTGAATAAAAATACACTTAATCATGTAGTTTATTCACACTTAGTTTACCATTTTTGATTGAATACGCACAAAAATCAAAAATTGCATCCAAAGTAGGTGAATAAGCATACACTCAAAAATTTCGTATTAAGTTTGCCATTTTTGATTGAGTAGCAAGTGAATGAAAAATACTATCAATCAAGTATTTCATTCACCCGAGTAGCAAGTGAATGAAAAATACTATCAATCATGTCTTTCATTCACCCTTCTCCCCCTCAAAAATTGCAAACGAGGTTGTAATTTTTGATTGACCAAGTGTATAAGAATTCGATCAAAGAAAGGTAGATTGTTGAATCTATGTATCCTTGATAGATCTTGTAGCTCTCGTTGATCGTTAGCAGTGTCTATGTAATCACAAACACTCTAATAGAGAATCTCCAAAGCTTGTATTCTAATGCGGAAAACAAATACAAGCATAAACAATAAATACTAAGAACGCTTAATCCTCTATGGATTATATATTGATAACTTGTAAACACGTTCGTTACATAAAACATAAATTTGTGTTCCTTTTATAGACAAGGAACCCTAACCTAAACCGTTTCTCAAGAAACGTATATTCTATAAACTTTAAATGATATGCATTATCTTTTCCTAATATAACTCATGCATATCCTAACTACATTACATAATGCGCGGTTTTACTAAGTCCGCAGAAACTAAAAATGCTGAAACTATGTCATCATCAGTATCACATTATCAGCAGAATCTGTGTCTTCAGCAGATTCCATCAGCAGTAAACATCAGTAGAATTCTCACTTAGCAGAATTCCCAACAATCCTCCCCTAATCTTGAATTTGACATGGTTAAGTTCAAGATTCCTTGATAGAACAGTAATCACAAAAATAGAAAGAGGATTGTCTTCAAACATCAGCAGCAAAGATCCAAAAAGATAACATCTCTATGATGAATAAGCTTAAAACACCATATCTTTGCAGCAACAGATGACACTAGATACATCAAAACAGATTAGTTTCATACTATTCTCATCNTTTCAGCTTGAGTAGGAGGTTTAGCCAATTTAGCTTTAGTTTTCTTTGCATCCTCTTCTTTCTTCTTCTTCCTTAGCAAGGCAACAATGTCATCAGTGGTAGCATTATCACCCATTAGATCCCTAGTAAGAGAAGCATTGGAAGCAATTTGAGCTCCAATATTCATCCTGTCATTCTCATCAAACTCAGCTGCCATGGCATCCAGCTCTTTTCTTCTTTCTGGTGGTAAGGTAGAGACATAAGTAGCCTGTACTCTTTCAACCTCTGCATTTAGCTTTGCCTGTTCTTGTTCAGCCAAAGCTTGACTCTTCTGAAATTCCTCATGTATTGCAAAAAGTCTCTCTTGGGCAAGTACTTCCTCTTTAGTGATCTCATCTGCACCAAGATCCTGATCTACCACAGGAATTTGAGCTTGTTCAGTAGCTTCAAACAACTTATCAGCAGAAGAAGGTGCAGCATCATGAATCTTTGGAGAAGAAGGCTTTGCAGGCTCAGCAGATGCAGAAACATAATCAGAAGTGTCAAGATGAGCAGGAGAAGACAACTTGACAGGACTATCAGCATGATCAATATCCATGAATGGAACATCTGCATCAGCAGCACCAGATTGCTCTTTTGGACCTATACTTGGACTCATCACCTTAGGAGTATCAGCAGTTGCAGGTTTTGGAGATGGAGAGAGTGCAACCTCTGTAGCATCAGCCAACATATGAAGAGGATCAAGAGAGGCAGATCCCTTTGTTGCAGTCTCAGCAGGAACCTCCAACTCATCCTCTGAATCAACCACATATTTTCTTTTCTTTGTGTTCCCCAGTTGAGCTTCCAAAACCTTAATTCTCTTTGTCAGTTCACTTATTTGACCCCTAAGATTTGTTTTGGTCTGCTTTAACTCTCTTTCCAAATCACCAACTTGTACAACATACCTGTTTAACAACTCATAAACCTTGGTTAGTGAAATGGGGTCCTCAGCTGTACCATCTGGTTTACCAGAGGTTTGTGGAGCTTCATTGGACCTGTTAGGAGACATGTGAACATCATCACCAGTAGTGGTGGTATCAATCAAGACCTCTCTAGTTGGGCTAGAAGTCTGAGGTGCAGTGAATATTGGTGTCTCAGTATTAGGTTCAGTAGCAAATGAGTCAAAGAACTCATCTAGGTCACCAAATTGGTCAGTCATGGGTATCTGTCCTACATTCCTAGGGTCAGATCCTTCACCAGCATTAGTGGCTGGTTCCAGAGGATCAGCAGAATGCTCATCAGGAGCAATAGGCCTAGGAGAAACCACCTGCTGGTCATCAGCAGCCACAAAGGTTGAAGCCTCAGCAGCATGTGATGTACCAGGAGCATCCTTAGCTGCGGATGCATTTGCATCAGCAGTTTCAGGAATAGGTGGAATATCACCTTCAGCAGCATGAGGACTAGGTCGATTACCACCTTCAGCTGCATCAGCATCGTCACCAGTAGGCAAAATAGCTGGAGGTAGAGGCCAATGGATGCCAGAAAAACCACTCTCCATGTTGGAAAACACTTTAGAAGTTATTTCATTAACAGGTGTGTGTGTGTGTGTGTGTTCTATCTACTGTTTCAATACCTATAATGATTTGAAGAAACCTAGGGTACATATAAAATTTATTTTTAACAGCCTGAATATTACTAATTATGGCCCTAAAAATATATCTAGAAAAATTAAAATTGGTACCCTTGGAGATATTAGCCACAGCACACGCTACATGAGTAGAAAATTGATCCAGACCTCCTGTCTTATTACTCATGCACTTCAACAAGGTATGCACCAGAAACTTCCATTTTGGGCAAAAGAGCTTCTTGTACCACACCTTGCCATCCCCTTGATAACCAATAGCTCTCAACGCTGGAAGTATCACAGACTTATCTTCATGATATTCACCATCCGCATCTTTTAATTGAAGTTTGCTGCAGATCAATGACTCAGTGACCACATACTTTTTCCCATCAATCCAAGCAACAATTTTAGTCTCAGCTTCTGCTACCACAGCCGAATTCCAAAATTGTGTGACCAAAGATTCATACACTAGATCCGGACAATGTGTCAGAGCAAAGTGAAGATTAGACCTTTTCAAGAAATCTACCATCGGTTCAAACTCTTCTTTTCCTTTAACTTTACCCAGAAAAGCAATTAGGTTATGTTCACTTTTAAACATAAGGTTTGCCATAGTGAAATTATGAGAAAGAAATGATCTTGAGAGGTTAGAAATGGGTTTGAATTTATAACGAGTGGGATTCAGTTATTTTGGAGTGGGATACACACGATTGGTTATATAAGGAAGTTACCAATAATCGTGGGGGTTAGTTGACAACGAATCTTTAGAGAATCGTTTGACTAATTTTGACTTTATAACTTACCCAAAATAAACACACTATTTACCCATCAGCAGATTGATAAGTCAATCCGTAGAATCCCACGGTCAATCCGCAGTAACAATAACAGGCTGTCATCCACTCCCACCTTTTGGAACTGACGCTTCATAAAACGTCTTAAAAGCCCAATCAGTTATAAATACCTCTCAAATCATACTTTAATCACAATCAACCATTGAATAACCACTTTTACACCCAAATTACACCATGAACATTATATACATATCTTCTGATTCAGATTCATCAGAGCACAATGATCTACCACCACCACCACAACCAATGCCTATTCCACCACCACATACAATGCCAGTGAGAAGAATCCGTGGATGGAGAACCAAAGAAGAGGCACGCAAACGTCGACATGATGTACCAGCTCCTCCTCCTCCACCAGCACCACCAGCACCACCTCTACCTTTTCCATCCTCTGACTCAGATAGCTCTGAGTCAGATACCTCTGAATTATTGTTCTATGAGGATGTCACCGAAGGACCTTCTGAACGTCCACCTCTTTCAAAGCTTCTATCAGAGGAGATGGAGCGTGTTGTGGCTGGGATGAGGCTAATTCCAGTTCCTCAAGAGCACAAGAGATTGGAAAAACCACCTCCCCAAGTATTGGGGCTTGTTTGTAAGAGGCTATGGACCTCTGAAACAAAGTCCAAAGATGTGGAGAAAGTGCTGAAGAACATGAGAGATGGTGAAGGCACTTCAGACCCCAAGGGTAAAGGCAAGAGGAAGATGGATTAGGTTTTAAATTGTGTTTTGTTTAGATGATAGGATCAATGTATCTTCCTTTTTATGAACATGAATAAAACTCTGAGCTTTTCTTTCATAGACAGTCATTCAAACATGTATGCATATTGTAGATACCTCTGAAAAGATAGAATAATTTTATCAGCAGATACCACAATCAGCAGAAACTCCTATCAGCAGGAACTGGTTTCCGCAGGAACCATGCAATCCGTAGAATGGGCTACAGTAGTATGATATTAATTATCTGTTCCCACCTAACTATCATTAAACGCTGTTGACTTTGACTTTTGCCTATAAAACAGATCCAAACTTTCATCAACCCTCATTCCTCAATTTTAATCCTAAACCATGTCTTCCAAAACAGAGATCATCGATCTAACCTCTTCCTCATCATCATCATCATCTAGTGATGGTTGGAATACATACTTTCCACCCATTAAACGACCCAATATACATCCAGTAACTACAAACCAAGGAGGTAAAAGAAAGCATGAGATGGGGGAACCAAGTCAAACCCCCATTCCTGCTGGTTCTGATTCTTCTGACGATTCAAACCCTTGGATAGGTTATCCTGCTTCAGATAGAGACCTAGTCTCTCCTTTTCTCCTTACCTCGGATGAGGAATCTTTTGAGGATGAATATGAAGATCCCTCCTTTCTTCCTCCTTCCACACCTGAGAGACCACAACAAAGGTCTAGGAAGACTAACCCTCCACTTCCAAAATCAAGAGAGGTGGTTCTTGGTCTTCCTGCTTCAGAAGGTAAGGGAGATGACAAAGGGAAGGGAAAGATGGAACAGTTGTAAATGTGATGTGTTCTTGAGCATCTTCATCATCGTTTTCATCAATCCATCTTTCTATTTTCATCTTCAGCTTCTTCAACGTACTGGACATGCATATCTACCACTTTTGGCACTGATGATGGACTAGTTAGACATAGTGTAGTTGAATATGTAATAGAATAGGCTTTACACTTGAACTTGTTTGTAAGCTGTAACTCTGTTCTTGAATGAATGAATCACTCTTGAATTTATCGTTTGTTGTACTTGTTTGTAGTTTACATCAGTAGAAATAATGTATGACACATTTGTTCCACTTCAGTAGAAACCATGAGAAGCAATTGTAACAACTTCAGCAGGAACAATGGGAACCTCTTTGATCCTCTGTCAGCAGAAACCATCACTGCTTCAGTAGCAACAATCAGTAGCTTACAGTTCATTGTTCCAAACAGCCAATTCATGATCTGCAAGTATCACCAACTACACATAACTGTATTTTGCAAAAGAAACACAAAGTAGCAAACCAAATATACAAACTAATATGCTATTACACACATTAGATGGTTAGTGTTAGAAATCTAAAATTATACAAGATTTTACAACAACATTCAATCCTCCCCTGAGGCATATGCCTCCCCTTAGGCTTATGCCTCCCCTTAAACATTGCATTCAAGGGCTAACCATCCCAATGTGGACCACTAAGTGTTGAAACCTAGGTCCTTCAAAAGCTTTAGTCAATAAATCTGCCACATTTTTATCTGTGTGAATTTTAACCACATTTATCAAATGTTTTTCATATGCATCTCTTATAAAGTGGTGTCTTNTAATTGTTCCAAACAGCCAATTCATGATCTGAAAGTATCACCAACTACACATAACTGTATTCTGCAAAAGAAACACAAAGTAGCAAACCAAATATACAAACTAATATGCTATTACACACATTAGATGGTTAGTGTTAGAAATCTAAAATTATATAAGATTTTACAACAACATTCAATCCTCCCCTGAGGCATATGCCTCCCTTTAGGCTTATGCCTCCCCTTAAACATTGCATTCAAGGGTTAACCATCCAAATGTGGACCACTAAGTGTTGAAACCTAGGTCCTTCAAAATCTTTAGTCAATAAATCTGCCACATTTTTATCTGTGTGAATTTTAACCACATTTATCAAATGTTTTTCATATGCATCTCTTATAAAGTGGTGTCTTATCTCAATATGCTTTGTTCTATTGTGAAAAACTGGATTTTTAACAATGCATATGGTACTTTGATTATCAATAAAGATTGTGGTGTTCATGAAATTAAACCCATAATCTAGCAACTGATTTTGGATCCAAAGTACCTGCCTACAACAATTGGCAGCAGCAACATACTCTGCTTCAGTAGATGAGGTAGCCACAATGGTTTGTTTCTTGCATTGCCATGAAATCAATCTTCTCCCTAGAAATTGGCAACCTCCAGTTGTGGACCTTCTATCCAAATTTGCACCAGCATAGTCACTATCACTATAAGCTTCCAACTTGAAAGGGGACTCTCTTGGGTACCAAAGACCTAGATAAGGCTGGCCTTTAAGGTACTTGAAGATCTTTTTGACTGCATTCAAGTGAGAAGTAAGTGGAGTAACTTGATACCTTGAACAAGCACTCACAGCAAATGTAATGTCAGGCCTAGAAGCTGTCAAATACATCAAAGAACCAATCATAGATCTGTATAAGTGAACATTCACAGCTGGATCTGATTCAATGTTGTTCTTTGGTTTAGGAGCTTCATAGGGAGTGGTGGCAGTTCTGACACTTTCCATACCAAACTTTGTCAAAATGTCTCTCACATATTTCTCCTGATGGATAAATATGCCATCTGGTTTCTGCTGAACCTGTAGACCCAAGAAGAAAGTAAGCTCCCCCATGGCACTCATCTGAAATTCACCCTTCATTAAGTCTTCAAATTCCCTGCACCAAGCTTCTTTGGTGGATCCAAAGATAATGTCATCCACATAAACTTGCACAAGTATAATATCCCTTGAATCCTTCTTTAGAAAGAGTGTTTTGTCAATGGCACCTCTCCTGTAGCCATGCTTCAGTAGAAACTTTGAGAGCCTAGCATACCATGCCCTTGGTGCCTGATGTAAGCCATAAAGAGCTTTGACCACCTTATAAACATATTCAGGGTGATCTGGATCTTCAAAACCTTTGGGTTGAGTGACATAAACTTCTTCTTCAATCTCACCATACAAGAATGCACCTTTGACATCCATCTGATACACAGTAAATCCTTTGTAAGATGCATAGGCCAAGAAAATCCTTATGGCCTCAACTCTAGCAACAGGTGCAAAAACTTCATCATAATCTATTCCCTCTTCTTGCCTGAACCCCTGAGCCACCAATCTTGCCTTGTTTTTGACAACTATACCCCTTGCATCTCTTTTATTCTTCAAAATCCATTTTGTCCCAATAGCATACTTCCCATCTGGTAAAGGAACCAATATCCAAACCTGCTGATTCTTGAATTGTTGCATTTCCTCTTGCATTGCCTCAAGCCAACTATTATCTGCAAGAGCTTGTGGAACACTGGTTGGTTCCATTTGGGAGAGAAAACAAGCAACCAGACAATGTTGAAAGTCTGTATGATTGTCTCTCTGCTGCTGGGAAACATAAGACATAAAAGCAACTTCTCCATACTTTGTCTTTTTCACAGTGCTTCTAGTTTGAACAGGATCTTTAGGATCACCTATTATATTCTCCATTGGATGAGTAGTGTGAATCTTTTTTGTTGCATTGGGGTTGACATCAATGGTTTTGTCAAGATTGGTCACATTAGGTTCAAAGTCACTATCATAGGAAGAGGAAGTGAAGATGCCAGCTTTGGGTTGGTGATTACCAAGATCTGTAGGACATGGAAATCGTGTATATGGTTCACCAAAGTCTGTTGACACACGAGCAGACATAGGAGTAGAAACAGGTTGAGCATCAGCAGTAATGAGGTTATCAGTAGAAACAGGAGAACTGTCAGTAGAACTGTCAGCAGAATCCTGATTTCCACTGATGGCTTGTGCTGATCGTCTCAGAAGTGCTTCAGCATCATTTGTAATCTTTTCACCAAGTTTCTCAGCTTCTTGAGTAGCAGCATGTTCTTGTGTCATGAGCTTAGCAAGATCCTCTGCATAGTATACTCATCTTCATCTTTCTCAGAAGTATCTTTTGCACTGTTTCCTACAAAATGGTTAGGAGGAATGGAAGGTACAACAATAGTTAGTTCATCAAACTCAGACTCATCCTCTGAGTCATCATCCAGTACACCTGCATTGTTAGATGGAGCATCTTTTGTACCTCCACATTGATTAGCAACAAATATAGTATACCCCAAAGAATCAGTTAAGTAGTCCAGGTTAAAGTACCAAGCATGACCATGACCTTGTACATTAGGATTTTCTTCTAGGTATCTTAGATTAAGAGTCTCCTCTATCCTTTTAGCATTCAGGTTATATACCCTATAAGCCTTACTATGAGCTGAATATCCCACAATGTATCCCTCATCAGCTTTGCCATCAAATTTCCCAATAGGGTCACTGGTGTTCAAAATGGTCACATGAATGATATATGTCTAATACACTTGATAACCTATTCAAAAACTAAAAACATCTTTAAAATTTAACAATTAAACATAGAAAATATTAAATGAGAATGTTAGCAAATGAGTTTGATTAATCTATTGGTCTGTTAATCAACATGAGTATATGACATGTGAAAGTAAATGGCATATACAAAATAACATAAGATAAGTGGCCTCAACTCTAGCAACAGGTGCAAAAACTTCATCATAATCTATTCCCTCTTCTTGCCTGAACCCCTGAGCCACCAATCTTGCCTTGTTTTTGACAACTATACCTCTTGCATCTCTTTTGTTCTTCAAGATCCATTTTGTCCCAATAGCATACTTCCCATCTGGTAAAGGAACCAATATCCAAACCTGTTGATGCTTGAATTGTTGCATTTCCTCTTGCATTGCCTCAAGCCAACTATTATCTGCAAGGGCTTGTGGAACACTGGTTGGTTCCATTAGGGAGAGAAAACAAGCAACCATACAATGTTGAAAGTCTGTATGATTGTCTCTCTGCTGCTGGGATACATAAGACATAAAAGCAACTTCTCCATACTTTGTCTTCTTCAAAGTGCTTCTAGTATGAACAGGATCTTTAGGATCACCTATTATATTCTCCATTGGATGATTAGTGTGAATCCTTTTTGTTGCATTGGGGTTGACATCAATGGTTTTGTCAAGATTGGTCACATGAGATTCATAGTCACTATCATATGAAGAGGAAGTGAAGATGCCAGCTTTGGGTTGGTGATTACCAAGATCTAAAGGACTTGGAAATCGTGTATAAGGTTCACCAAAGTCTGTTGACACACGAGTAGAAATAGGAGTAGAAACTGGGTGAGCATCAGCAGTAATGAGGTTATCAATAGAAACAGGAGAACTGTCAGCAGAACTGTCAGCAGAATCCTGATTTCCACTGATTGCTTGTGCTGATTGTCTCAGGAGTGCTTCAGCATCATTTGTAATCTTTGCACCAAGTTTCTCAGCTTCTTGAGTAGCAGCATGTTCTTGTGTCATGAGCTTAGCAAGATCCTCTGCATAGTATGACTCATCTTCATCTTTCTCAGAAGTATCTTTTGCACTGTTTCCTACAAAATGGTTAGGAGGAATGGAAGGTACAACAATAGTTAGTTCATCAAATTCAGACTCATCCTCTGAGTCTTCATCCTGTACACCTGCGTTGTTAATGGAGGATCTCTTGAACCTGCAGATTGATTAGCAACAAATCTAGTATACCCCAAAGAATCAGTTAAGTAATCCAGGTCAAAGTACCAAGCATGACCATGACCTTGTACATTAGGTTTGTCTTCTAGGTATCTTAGATTAAGAGTCTCCTCTATCCTTTTAGCATTCAGGTTATATACCCTATAAGCCTTACTATGAGCTGAATATCCCACAATGTATCCCTCATCAGCTTTGCCATCAAATTTCCCAAGTGGATCACTGGTGTTCAAAATGGTCACATGACAGCCAAAAGGTCTTAGGTAATGAACAAAAGGAACTTTCCCTGTTAGAAGTTCATAAGGTGTTTTTGTGTGAGGTCTGGTGATAGATACCCTGTTTAGAACATAGCAAGCAGTGCTTACTACTTCAGTCCAAAACATTGTGGGTAACTTAGAGTCTGCAAGCATGGATCTTGCTGCCTCTATTAAGGTTCTATTCTTCCTCTCAGCAACCCCATTTTGTTGTGGGGTCTTGGGATTGCTATAGTCCCTTTTTATCCCCTTAGAATTACAAAAATCTATTAACACCACATTTTTGAACTCTGTTCCATTATCACACCTTATACCTTTAACCCTTTTGTTTAGCTGGTTTTCAACTAGGGTAATAAAATCTTTTAAAATTGGAGATGTTTCATCTTTAGTTTTACAATAACAACAAAAAAATATACAAAATATAAGTACACTTTGGAGACTCAAGTCATTACTGACTTGAGCCTGCCTTGTGGATCATAAGAAGTAGGCCATGTAGATGTATAAGATCCACCATTGTTCTTGGATCTTCTTTGATAATTAGATCCCCAGTTAGTCCAAGAACAACCTGCTGAGGGCTTAACAGCAGTATCCCATGGTCCCCCCCAACCCATATACATAGGTTGATAATAACTAGGCCAATAACCATTCTGATAATAAGATAAACAGATCTAGGGAATGGTCTTGCAATATGTCTTTTCCTATATGATGAAAAAGTTCTATCAGCAGACACTGATGCATCAGCAGATGCTGATTTATCAGCAGTATTGTATCTGCTGTTAGATTGAGTTGCTTGTGGAATATAAGCAGGTATGTCATCAACACGTTTCCACATTTGTCTAGTTGTCTTAGCACAATCACCCATTCTTTGCTCATGAAACTTACAATCCTTAATTAAATGAGATTTGCTTCCACACACAAAACATTTCTTCTTTCTAGAAGATTTATCAACAAAAGAAATTCTATTGAAAGCATTCAAACCACAAACATTAACAGAATTGTTTTTGACAGAATTAACATTATTGTTTTGCAAAGAATTAAATAACAAGTCTTCAGTAGAAACTGTCTTTGAATGAGATTCATCAGCAGCAACTCCTAGAGGCTTGTTTAAGGACTTGGGTGAAGGCTTGAAAGAGGTCTTGGGAGGGTCTGACTTATCACTTGAATCACAGCTTTCATAGGCAGTAGACCCTTTTTCAGAAGACTTGTCACTGCAAGAGACAGAGTCAGCA
>LBNU01002381.1:26780-78973 GCA_014162995.1 Artemisia annua
TACCACTTTTCTCCCGCTCCGTCGGTACGCGAGGATGCGTAGTCCGCAAAAGCTTGTTCGGGGAGTTCCATGCAATCTCGAGTGTCGTGGGGACCACTACAATACTCGCATGAAGAAGTGATTTTGTTCACTTGGCTTGAAGGTTTAGGAGCTTCGTAGGATTTCATTAGATACTTGACTTGGTCCTCAAGTTCCATGATCCTACGGTCGGAAGTGCTTGAATTATTCGAAGGCAAATATATTGCCTTGACCGTTTTGTTCAAATCACAGGGATCATTCCAACTTTCGTTGTCATAGAGAGCAAGATCTTCTATGAGTTCCCATGATTGTTCCGCACTTAGATCACGTAGCTTGCCACCGGCCGCTTGGTCAATGGTTTACTTCGTGGGGATATTGATATGGTCATAGAAAATTTGGACTTGGAGCCAAAGGTCTATGCCATGGTGAGGAACTTTTTGGAGTAAGTCCTTTAATCGAGTCCATGCCTCGTAAAGAGTTTCGCCTTGACGTTGTTGGAACGCCAGGATGTCATTCCTTAGCTTTGTGGTTCTTCCCGGTGGGAAAAATTGAGCAAGGAAGCGAGTGGTGAGATTATCCCAAGAGGTGATCGATCCTGCGGGTATACGTTCTAGCCATTAACTAGCTTGGTCCCGCAGAGAGAATTGGAAGAGACGTAATCGGGTAGTCTCTCGAGTGTCAACATCAAGGTCTATGGAATCTACGATCTTAAGAAAGTCCTTGAGGTGTTGGTTTGGATCTTCGGAATGAAGTCCATGGAATGCACATCCGCTTTGCACCAACCGGATGGTGTCGGATCGCAAGGGAGACACATTGGCTCCTTGGGTGAGCTCAATGGTGTTTCGATAGCCTTGGTGGCTAGGATGAGAGTATTCTCCTAAAGTACGGGCTCTAGGAGGTGGGTTTGGTTGAGGTGGGTTGTTGGGGTCGAGGATATTACCACCTTCCATGATGGCGGATGGTAATGGTTACGAACAAAAACACGAAGAAAACCTAGAAAAATAAAAATAAAATTCTCACTAGAAAGGATTCTAATGAGTAGACCTAAGTAAAAATAAAATTTTCAACCTAAGCAATAACTATGCCCCGGCAGCGGCGCCAAAAACTTGATGCGTGGGTTTTGCAACTTTTGCACTTAGGTTTTACCTCTTAAGGGATCTTGAGAAGCTTACAACCCTCACCAGGCAGTGTACCTGACCGATGTAGTATACTGAAGTGGAAAGTACGGGGGGATTGATCGTTCTCTCGGGGAATAGTGTCGTTAGGCTTGAAAAGCTACTCTAATTAGGTCTAAGGGTTGAGGGGTGATTCTTTTTGTATTTTTATATTTTATGAAAGCAAGTAAAAATCTCGGTTTTTGGAAGAGTGGGCGGAATTAGTTGCTAGTCAACTAACCCAAATAACTACTTATGCAAATAATATAAAATAACTACAAAATGTAAATGGTTGTGAAACTTATATGAGAGAGATATGTGTTTACTTAGATCTCCCTAGCTATCTTTTATATGTTAACTGGTTTGTTGTAATTATGTGGATGACGGGTTGTATTCCTTTAAACCATTCGTAGGGCCGTATACGATCTTCCCTAACTCTATAAGCTCCTACGTCACTCCTATGTCGAGCCGACTAAAAGCTCCTAACATGGGATCGTAAGAATTCGCTCATGCATTAAATACAACCAAATAATCGTAGTACACATCCGATTCATGTTTCTTAAGACGTTCAAGCAAGTTACCGTATAGGAGGTTAGCCAGTTTTCTTAAGCCTAACATCGACTTCACCCACCCACAATAGTCACAAGCAAACCAACAACATATAATCAATAGCTAGGTTTCATTAGATCTAAGCAAACACAATAAAGACCTAGCCTAGCATGTTAATTGAAAGACAAGCATAAGATATAATCACACAATACATAGACATATTGAATGATTTGGAAGAGACTTATCTTCAATTAAGCATCCAAGTTTCAAGGGTGGAAAACCCTCAAAATACAGTAGAAAAAAACGAGCTAGGTTTGTTCCCAAAAGTTGCACCCTAATGAATGAAAATTAGAAAACTATATATAGATTTTACATCGTGACGGCGTCACCTTATAGGGTCTGACGCCGTCAGCTTGCCGCCAAAATACTATTCGGATTGCTCAGATCCACTCCTGACGCCATCCCCTTGTAAGTCATTCTGGGCCATCTCCCTTTAGCGTATAACATGACGGCCTAGGTGTCACAAAGCGTGACGCCGTCACGTGTTATTTCTTCAAAACTTTCTGGGGCGTCTAGTGTAAAAATCATCCTCCTTGTTGTCAAAGCGTGACAACGTCACCTAGTATAGCGTAACGCCGTCAGGTATAATTTCCAGCAAATTTTGAGACTTTGTCGTTTTCTTCAGTTTTATGCTCCATAAATGTCCAAAATGCTTCCTTTTCCAGATTTCCTCTTCAAAGTACCTAAAATGACAAAAGGAACGATTTAAGGCAATATTTTATCAAATAATTACGGATTAGGGCTTAAATGACCCCCTAAAAGCGTAACACTTTTCGCCTCATCAGCCCTTGATCTCACCTTGGTCCCCAATCCATCAATATCAGCCGTTGGATTTAATGAGTACCCAATCATTGGCACTCATTCTCACGCGGATACCCAACGTGGCATACTCTGCACATGTCAGGGAGTTCTAGAAGCCTTTTGATTGCACTAATTTGCCCTTACTCGCTGTGAATTTGGTGGATAGTCACGTGAACAGTAACTAGGGTTCATGTGCCTGGGTAAATTGGGTAAAAGGGGGGCGGGAAAAATTAATTGGTTTTTTTATTATTGTTTGACCGGGTTTTTTAGTGGGGGTTGACTTGGGTTTATAAAAAGGGCGGCAGGCCGTGGGATTGTTGGGCTTATGGGGTTGGGAAGTGTTTTGGGTTTAGATAAAAACATAGGGCCTGGTTTTGTTTATTAGGTTTAAAATTAGTGTATTTACAAGGACCATTGTTGGAATTTTCTTAACACCAAGGACCAATTTTGTAAATTGTGAAACCTTATTCCAAGGGCCAATCTTGACTTTTTGTGATTCTTGAAAGTTGACTTTTGACTTTTTGAGCTCAAACTTTGATCAGTAGCTTCTCAGGCTTTTGACACTTTTCCATTCTCGTGCTCGTATTTGTCGTTTTTCCTTGTTTTTCTTCCATTTTTGCAATATCCATCCCTGCACAGTCATAAACACAAAAACACGATATATTTGGCATAATTGGTTAGTTTTTGGTCTATATGGGTCCAGTTTTGGTCAAATAAAAGTATGTGTTTTAGCACATACCAAAATCCCCCAGACTAAGGTATTGTCGTGTCCTCACGCAATGTCATTACTTCACGCTTTTGAGATAAATAATTTCATATCCCTTTTTACTAAATTTGGAAAGTAGCAAAAGGTTCAAAAGAGATTACGAAATCATTTATTCCCTAAAACGCCCCAATTTATTTTTGTATTTTTCAACTTTATTCATGTGACGGTATGTTAACTTTCATTATTTTGCAATAACGTTTAGGGTCAGAAAGTAGAAACACAACTCATGGAGAAGTGACCATACGGATAAAATTCGTCATCCTTGATTTTTCACAAGCTCCCAAACTAAGCTTATAAACGAGATCTCAGCCTACTTAGAAATTAGATGCCAACACTACCCATGGAAGTTACTTGTGAAAACCTCTTGCTCCCATTTTCTTAATTTATCTAGATTTTTTTATTTTTGAGAGATAAATGAATTGCTTCATATTTTCTCGTTTCAATAATTTTTAGTCTGATAAAGACACCAAGAATTAAGACGCTAAGTAGTTTTCGATCTTCTCTCAAGAACCATTGCGTTAAAAATGAGGTCCACATCAAGGATTTAGGATACATACAATGAAGACTTTTGGAATCATACATCATAATAGACATAAGTTGAGGAGTACTACACGTGCACCTCATGTGCCCGATCTAGGATCGTTCACATGCACCTCACGCGCCACCAACTTGTCTAATAACTTAAGCTCTTATTCATACATCTCAATATTGATTTTTTTTCTTTTTCATTTCATTTTTTTACATTCATAACTTTTCCGCTTTAGTAACTCTTAGACTCCAGACCTTCACGGTTTAAGTCCAAGACCTTACCGCCTTTAGAAGTAAGGATCCAAGGTCCGATCTCAATCCGAAGTCTCATACATATAACACTATACAACACTCTTGACTTGCATCCTTGATGTGTACCCAATTTTTAAAGCAAAGATTCTTTTAAGATGATAAAGAACTAAATTTCGTCAAAACCTAAATATCTTTAATTATTTATACACAATATATGGGGTGAAACAATTTTGCGGGAGCAAAAAGCAACAAGTACCTTCGATGAGCTCTAAAGAGAACTAACTACTCCACGTATGGCATCTAACTTCTAAATAAACTCTATCATTTCTCGTACTTCGCTTTTTTTTTAACAAATCTCAAATAATGAGATCCGCGAATACTTAGCCGATAATCAGCCACGCATATGTAAAGTCAGTTACGGAAACATGCAAACTCTAATAAAAGAATTTGCGTTTTCTAGTTCCTTGTGTAAAAGACTAGCGGAAACTTTTAAGCCGCGCATGTATAAAGTCAAGTACGGGAACTTTGCAGATTCTTAAGAAAGAATTCGCGTTTTATAGCTCCTTGTGTACAAGACGAGCACGAGCTTATATGATTATCATTGGTTAAGGGAACAAGCTAGGGCTCAACACGCCCGATCAAGTCAAAATTTTATTCCTACTCTCGCCAGCTGGAAAGTCAACAAGGTGTCAAAACACTTATTATATTATTGCATAATTTTTCCAATTTTTTCACATTTTTTTTTTACTTTGTCACAACATTTTCATCATTATTTTTCTATGAAATTGTTCAAAATTTTCAAATTTTTTCATTTTTTTAGGAAAAACGGGGTTGCGAGAGTAAACGACAAAGGTGAACGTGCAAGGTAAAATCGAACCAAAGATTCACCCCCCAGACTAAAGATAAACATTGTCCTCAATGTTTCAAAGGTAAGGGTAATCCTACGAAAATCTAAGGCCGTTTATTAAGTATGCCAAAAGATAAACGTTAGTCGATAAGATTAGGATATTATGGATTTCCCGTAGAAGCAACGATGAATGAGACTCGAGTGGAGAGAAAGACAACGAGCACGAGAGTCTTCAAAAATCAGGGTAAATCCTGAACATACACAAACAACCACGAAACACGAGAAATGGAAGAAGGTCTCCCCTCCTCACGTCACTTATTAGAAAATAAAGAAAATAGAAAGAAGATAGATAGGGTAAGCATGGGTTGCCTCCCAAGAAGCTCTTTTTTATTATTACCGAGTCACGTAGATTGACTCGATCCCCGAATTCAATTGTCCTTGGAGGAGCAAGTGGAAAAGATAATCTCCGTCGGACTTTCGTTCAAGAGGTTTGGATAAACATTGAAGCTCATGAAAGTTACACACCGACGAAATACCTACAGCGCTAGAAGATAGAAGCGGTGATGTCGGGGTCAAAAATTTTGTCTTCACTCCCAATGGAGTGAAAAAGAAGAGAAGTCATAAAAACACCGGGAGGGAGGGCGGGGATCATGTTATCAATAAGTAGATTATTAGGATAGAAATTTTCTCCTCCCGTGTCAATAATAATGTCATCATTCCCAATATGGAATAGGAGTCTTTGATCAGAAATAAGCAACGAGGATTCATTTTTCTCTAGGATTAGAAGTTCCTTAATGGTAGGAGACTTAAAATTCTTAACAAGAGTCGATTTCATCAAAGGATGAATTTCACCATCATCGAGTATGCCTGGATTAAACACTTTGTCTTCATAAGAAAACTCAGCAGGGTACTCGATGGAAGACTCAATGGAGAAAAGGAAATCATCCTCAAAAGAAAAAGGAGATAGGTCGTTAAGTTCAATAGTAGATTCCTTAATTACGGTTTCCATTTTAGATTCTTTTTCATTCTTGAATTTTCCTTCAAAAGGTTTGCCATATAAAAGATTTTTCCATTCTGTTTGATCGGCCGTAAAATCAAAATGATCGTCATCACTTTGGAAATCATTAAGCTCGGAGTAAGAATCAAGTGATGAAAAATGATACAAAAGATTTTCAACTTGTGTATGATCAACATGAAAGTCAAAAAGATCATCATCATCATCATGTGATGGAATCAGATTGTCGTGAGCTGGATCACGGTTCAGCAAAAATTCTAATTCTCGTAGGTCGGATTTGAAATCGAAGTCATCGTCCTCATCCCTCAGTGGGATTGGATCGATGTGAGTGAGTTCATCGGCGAACTCCTCAAGAAGAGAATTGATTCTAGAAGTGGTGTTGCCACTACTTTGCTCTTCGAATTTCGAATCGATAACATGAACAGATTCAGACGGCTTAGCTTCCAAATTAACTTCTTTCGGAGGGAGTGAAAGTGACGGCTCATACAACAATTTCTCAAGTGAACGGATATCTCCCTCCGGATCAAAGACGGTATCATCAATTTCCGGCGAAATTGGAATAACATTAAAGAAAACCTCGAGCTCTTCCATAGTAAAATCACTTCCCTTACCCGGAAGAGAAGGATGGGAAGAGTCAAAAATAACGGGTTCAGAAGTCGGAGTGGGATTGCCACTCGAAGAGTCGTTTGAAAAGTCAATAAATTTCTGAGCATATTCGTCAACATCTTTGATATCAATACGATTAACCGAAAATGCATTGGAGGCGTATGTCGAAGTTTGATCAATATTAAACGTAATGGCCTCATCATTAACTCGAAGAGTGACTTCTTCAGCAAAAACGTCAATCAAAGCACGTCCCGTCCTCAAGAATCCTCTCCCGAGAATGAGAGGAACCCGAGGATCGGCATCAAAATCAACGACAACAAAATCAACCGGGAAATGGAACTTTCCTACCTTCACGATGACATCTTCAGCGATACCTTTTGTACGAGTAATCGAACGGTCCGCGAGCTCGAGAGTCACTCGTGTAGGAGTAAGTTCGGGAAGAGAAAGTATTTTCCATACGTAAAGAGGCATAAGATTGATGCTTGCACCAAGATCGGCTAAGGCTAAGCATTCAATCATTCCTGGTAAATCACAAGGAATAAGGAATTTGCCAGGGTCCTCAAGCTTGTCGGGAAGCTTCTTAAGGATCACCGCCGAGCAATTCTCATTCAACGGCGCGTTAGCTAACTCAAACAACTTTTCTTTATTATTCATCAAGCTTTTAAAAGTTGACGCAAATTTAGGCATATGAAGTAAAGCATCCGCAAAGCTTAAATCAAAATGAAGCTTTTGAAAAAGTTGAAGAAATTTTAACATTTGCTGATTATTCTTTTCACGAAGCTTTGGGTTAATCGGATAAGGTAACGACTTTTTAAATTTTGGAGCACTTTGGACAACCGGAGGTTGGACTTTTTCGGTATTCCGTTATTAGTAGGAGGCACCGTGTCCTTTTTCGCCTCAGTCTCACGTTCCACTACCTTGGGAGGAAAAGAAGAAGTAGTAGTAGGAACCGTGGGTCCATCATAAGAAACACCACTTCAAGTCGTGATCGCCTTCATCTCACCCCTCGGGTTAGCAATTGTATCACTCGGAAGAGAACTAGACGTTGATGGTTGATTCATTTGAAGAAAACTACTCATCATTTGCTTAAGCTCATTTGTTTGTCGAGTCATGGTCTTGTCGATCTCTTTCTTAAGTTCAACCCTCATGTTGTTGATTTGATTTTGCATAGCTCGCATGTTAACATCGTTTGATTTTATGTAATTTGAAAGCTCGGGAGAAGGTTGAACTTGTTGTGGTGGTTGATAATAAACTTGTTGGGGTGGAGGAGCTTGATAATTTTGAGCTTGATTGAAATTGGTTCCACGGTTTTAATTGTAACCTTGGTTTTGATAACCTTGGCTATTTTGAGGATATTGGTTTTGATTAGTTTGCACGGGTGGAAAACCGGGTGGCCCCATTTGGTTGTTTTGAGTACGAAAACCTTGGTTTTGAGTGAAGTTTGTGGCTGCTACGTTAGAATTGTAAACTTGGCTATCGGTGGCTTGACAATCATAATACGGATGGGGTCCACCACAAATCACACATTTTTCGGTAACGACTTTAACGGGCTAGGATTTCTGGTTCTGAAGTTTAAACTCTTTCATCATGCAATGAATAGCATCGATAAGTTCGGCCAATTCCGATGATTGGACCGACGAAGAAGAAGGAGTAAAAGAAGTCACTTTCGAAACATTCGGTTTGTTACGAGAAGTCGGAACCTTAGATTTGTTCTCGATGATCGTTAAAATATCCCTTGGCGTACGATTCAAGATATTGCCACCAGCGGTTGCGTTGAGAGAATCTTGATCGTTTTGGGTCAAAGTGTTATAAAACGTGTCGATTTGGTGCAATTCGGAGAAACCGTGGTGAGGACATTTTCGAAGAAGATCCTTAAAACGTTCCCATGCCTCACCAAAGTTCTCATCAAAACGTTGTTGAAAGTTGGTTATATCATTCTTAAGATTAGTCGTTTTAGACGGAGGAAAGAAATGATTAACGAATTTCGAGACGAGTTCTTGCCAAGTATTGATGGAACGAGGGGGGTTCTTTTTCGAGCCAAATTCGGGCTGCCCCTCGAGTGAAAACGAGAATAACATCAACTTAATGGCATCGTGATGGACATCCTTAAATTTCATGGTCGAAGTTAACTTATTGAACCAACGGATGTGTGCGTGAGGATCGTCCCTCTCAAAACCGTGAAATTGGTTTGATGTGACAAGTTGAATCAAACCGGTTTTAAGTTCAAAACTATCGGAAAGTATCGGTGGTAAAACGATTGCGTCTCCATATACCTCGGTGGGACATTGGAGCAACTCTTGCATAGTACGTTGATCGGCCATCTCGGTGATGGGTGCTTCAACAAGAGTACGTATCTCGGGTACGTTAACTCGTTTACGACGTCTACGATAGTGTTGAGTCGGTATGGTCGGAGATTTATCGATTAATCTCGACCGTGAACGTGTGAGCATACACTAAAAAGAAACCAAAGTAAAAAGATAAAGGAAAATAAATTTGAAAGGAAAATATTTTTGGTTTTTTATATTTAAGAAAACTTAAAAATCACAATATATATATATATATATATATATATATATATATATATATATATATATATATATATATATATATATATATATATATATATATATATATATATATATATATATATATATATATATATATATATATATATATATATATTTTTTTTTTTTTATATCACAATATTTTTGTGATCGATTCATTAAACGAAATCGTTTCCTTTAAAACTAAGCGCAGCGAGGCGGGAGAGAAGAATGGATCTCTCTTCAGTCTGCAATTTAATGCCAAGACTTACGTATTCCCCGGTTATTCGGTTGTAGAATTAAAGTAATCGGATAACGATTAATTACACGATCTCTTTTTGCGTTTGAATTTATTTGGTTTACAACACTCTCAAGAGGGAGTTCCTTATTATATTTTTGGTATTTTGTAAACACTTAAGGAAAAGTGTTTCGTATTTTTGATTTTTACTTTTTATATAAGAAAATATTTACAAAGGAAGGTTTTTCAAAACATGATTTTAAAAACGAAAACCAAAATTCACTTCAACCTTCCCCGGCAACGGCGCCAAAAATTGATTCGTGAAAAATCAATATATAGTATATAAGTATTCTCCAAGGAAATCCGAAAGAAATACGGATAACCCGAGGTCGTAGTCTCGTGTGAAGGTGAATGGAATCGTGGGAATCGATTCGTGATATCATGTAGTGAAAAGTGATAAACGTGAGATATGAGATTAAACTACAAATATGATGCAACGATTAAAAGCAATTAACCAACTAAGCAAGCAAATAAACAACTAAACACACGCAAGTCCTAAAAACGCGATCTAAAATGAAAACGTACGAAACTAAATTATAAAACGCACCTAAATTAGTGAAATCCTAAAGGAAAGGCCCTAAAAATATAAAAATAAATTTCCTAAGCTAAAAATAATAAAAGAAAATTATAAAAAAATNTCGATTCATTAAACGAAATCGTTTCCTTTAAAACTAAGCGCAGCGAGGCGGGAGAGAAGAATGGATCTCTCTTCAGTCTGCAATTTAATGCCAAGACTTACGTATTCCCCGGTTATTCGGTTGTAGAATTAAAGTAATCGGATAACGATTAATTACACGATCTCTTTTTGCGTTTGAATTTATTTGGTTTACAACACTCTCAAGAGGGAGTTCCTTATTATATTTTTGGTATTTTGTAAACACTTAAGGAAAAGTGTTTCGTATTTTTGATTTTTACTTTTTATATAAGAAAATATTTACAAAGGAAGGTTTTTCAAAACATGATTTTAAAAACGAAAACCAAAATTCACTTCAACCTTCCCCGGCAACGGCGCCAAAAATTGATTCGTGAAAAATCAATATATAGTATATAAGTATTCTCCAAGGAAATCCGAAAGAAATACGGATAACCCGAGGTCGTAGTCTCGTGTGAAGGTGAATGGAATCGTGGGAATCGATTCGTGATATCATGTAGTGAAAAGTGATAAACGTGAGATATGAGATTAAACTACAAATATGATGCAACGATTAAAAGCAATTAACCAACTAAGCAAGCAAATAAACAACTAAACACACGCAAGTCCTAAAAACGCGATCTAAAATGAAAACGTACGAAACTAAATTATAAAACGCACCTAAATTAGTGAAATCCTAAAGGAAAGGCCCTAAAAATATAAAAATAAATTTCCTAAGCTAAAAATAATAAAAGAAAATTATAAAAAAATAAGAAAAATTATTTTTTTGACTTTTATTTATTTAATTTGATTTAAAAACTATTTAAAAGAAAATAAATCAAAAGAAATAGTAAACTACTTTTAAAAATCACAAAATTTTTATGAAAAATTCTTTATTCTATTATGAGTCTGAGAAAAATAAAAATTTATAAAAAACTAATTTGTAAAAATTAATAAAAACTAAACCGATTTATAACTAATTATAAAAGAAAAATAAAAGAAAGTATAAAAGGAAAAGGAAAGGAAAGTGTGACGAAGAAAGACCCAAGGGCAGTTGGTGAGTGTGTATGCTCTGAGTGTGGAGACCTAGGTTCGAATCCCCGGTTTTGCAACCATTGGTTTTATTTATTTTTTTATTTTCTTTTTGCAAAAATCTTAAACACAGATTTATAACCAACTTTTGTAAAAGAATTTTTTGTGAAAAACTTTTATAAGCACTTAACAAGACCACACAGTTACTTATGTTTAAAGCTTAAATAAGATTATGAAACTAGCAGCCAAAACTAATGCACACAAGCTAAACCAGAGATGCAAAAGCTTGAACTACTGAGAAATTGCTTAACCAGCTAAGGTATACTAAGAGAATAAGCTTATACAAGCTTGTTCAACTAGAGCCTACAACTGATCAATCAATGCTAAAAGCAGTCCCAAGGAGCACTTAAAGGGCACAATAAGCTAAACAATTAAGCTCTATGATTCAACACCAGCTCATATATCAACAGGCAGTACAACAAGCTCTCAAACAATTCAAATTTCAAGTAATAAGCTCAAGTATGCAATGAGATGTACGCTTATACATATGGGCAGTTGTGATGTAGTATCTGGTACAGGGCAATTGTGACCTCAAACAGCCCACTTTCAGCCTAAAAACAAACAATCAAACAAGCTCCAAACTTAGAAATTCTTTATGAACTATGTTAACAAGCCACCAAACTCTAAGAAAAACCAACTTTTTACAGATTTTTAATCCAAATTAAGCTCTAAAAAAGATCTGGTGTGGAAGCTATTTGAATTCAGTTTTGGCTATTGACTTTTAAAACTTTTGAAGAACTTTGACTTTAATGAAGTTTGAATGATCTCTAATTACTGATAATGGATTAATAAGCTAATGTTTGAGTGAAATAAGCTATAGTGACTAGCAACTAAATTGAATGTTATGCAAGCCTAAAATCTTAACTGTTGTATGCAACTAAGAGATTAACTGTGATTTGACTTTTTAGTTATTACCTACTGTATTTTATGCTATAATTAACTAAAATGAACCTAAGATGATGTGTTCTAACTATCTGCAGTACCTAAAACTAACAAGAGCTCAGAATTAAAGCTTAAATCGAACACCCCTTAGAACACTGTTATGTATTTTTTATGAAGCAAATGGTTGGTTTAAGCAGTGAAATGGTCAAATAAGTCTATAACCACTTATGTTTAACTGATTTAAGCTCAAATACACTATCACAAATAACAAATGACCACTAAATCACAGTTATACAATAATGACAGTTAACAATCAATTAACATGCAACTAAGAAATCTAATGAACAACTATAAAACAAATAGAAACTATCACCTCAATTATATCAAATAAGCTCAGAATTAGTAAAACAAACACAGATCTAAACAGACTTAAGCTAATAAGCCACTATTAATGAAATAGTACTAAAAAATTAAATGAGATCCTTACTTCACAACCAAGGCCCCACTAAATATGGGTATACTCCAATGTAGCCTATCTTTAGATAGGCTTATGAACACCTTCTGAACAGCTTGAGCTTATTGGAATAAGCTCAGTTGACTTTTATTGACTTTTGTGTTTTTGAGAGATTAAGATCAAATTTATCTAGAGGTGGCAATCACAACCCATTTAAAGAAAAATGGGTTGCTATGGGTCAAAAATAACAACTTATGGGTTGGATTGGGTTACCTCTTTGGCAAAGAAATGGGTCAAATGGGTCAGCAATTGGACTTGTGTGAATCAACAAATGGGTCGAATGGGTCAACAAATGGGTCGAATGGGTCACTTAAAGGGACGGATGATAACTCAACCACCACTAGGTGTCTTTTTTATATTTTTATAATTTTTGGTCCGTTTTTATGTTTTCGTCCGATTTTTTACGTTTTCATCCATTTTTTACGTTTCCATCTGTTTTTTCACGCTTTCCTCCGTTTTTTCACGTTTTCGCCAGATTTTTTACGTTTTCGTCCGTTTTATTATGTTTTCGTCCGTTTTTTTACGTTTTCGTCCATTTTTTTACGTTTTCGTCCCGTTTTTTCACGTTTTCGTCTGTTTTTTCACGTTTTCGTCCGATTTTTCACGTTTTCGTCGGTTTTTTTTACGTTTTCGTCCGATTTTTCATGTTTTCGTCTTTTTTTACGTTTTCGTCCCGTTTTTTACGTTTTCGTCCGATTTTTCACATTTTCGTCCGATTTTTCACGTTTTCGTTTGATTTTTCACGTTTTTGTCAGTTTTTTTTACATTTTCGTCAGTTTTTTTTATGTTTTCGTCCGTTTTTTCAGGTTTTCGACCGTTTTTTTCGCGTTTTCGTCAGTTTTTTCACGTTTTCGACCCTTTTTTTACGTTTTCGTCTGTTTTTTTCACGTTTTCGACCGTTATTTTCACGTTTGACCCATGACCCATTTGACCCATAACCCATTTGACCCATGACCCAAACCGACCCAACCCGACCCATTTGCCACCTCTAAATTTATCCTACTAAGCGACTCACAAAAGCTATAGAAGCTTAATGAGTTACCACTATTATGAAATCAGCTTATTGAAGCTGAAATTTGATTAAGGAAAACATATTTTTGATTTTTTAGATTTTCTGATTTTTTTTATAGTTTTTGATTTAGATAAACAACAATGAGATTTTAACACTAAAGCTAACTACTAATGATTAAAAGAGCTTATAAAACAGTAAGTAAACTTTTATAACTATGATTAAACTAAATTGAGATATTAAAGTAAACTTAAGAAGATGAGATTTATAAAAGCAAAATTCTATTTCATTAACTAAAACGGTTACAATACTTGAAAATATAGCTGAGAATTGTAAATAGCAGAGTAACATTACATAAAACCTACACACTTGACTAAGGGGAGAGGGTTGGTACTTATAGGAATCTGAGGTGAGCTCTTGGATCCTTCTAGGCTGCCAGCTCATCAATCCAGGTGAAATTTGTGCTTCTTTAAGTCCATAATAGCCCTTGATCTCTCCTTGGTCCCCAATCCATCAATATCAGCCGTTGGATTTAATGAGTACCCAATCATTGGCACTCATTCTCACGCGGATAGCCAACGTGGCATACTCTGCACATGTCAGGGAGTTCTAAAAGCCTTTTGATTGTACTAATTTGCTCTTACTCGCTGTGAATTTGGTGGATAGTCACGTGAACAGTAACTAGGGTTCATGTGCCTGGGTAAATTGGGTAAAAAGGGGGCGGGAAAAATTAATTGGTTTTTATTATTATTGTTTGACCGGGTTTTTTAGTGGGGGTTGACTTGGTTTTATAAAAAAGGTGGCAGGCCGTGGGATTGTTGGTTGGGAAGTGTTTTGGGTTTAGATAAAAACATAGGGCCTGGTTTTGTTTATAAGGTTTAGGATTAGTGTATAAATTACAAGGACCATTGTTGTAATTTTCTAAACACCAAGGACCAATTCTGTAAATTGTGAAACCTTATTCCAAGGGCCAATCTTGACTTTTTGTGATTCTTGAAAGTTGACTTTTGACTTTTTGAGCTCAAACTTTGATCAGTAGCTTCTCCGGCCCAGGCTTTTGACACTTCTCCATTCTCGTGCTCGTATTTGTCGTTTTTCCTTGTTTTTTTGTCCATTTTTGCAATATCCATCCCTGCACAGTCATAAACACAAAAACACGATATATTTAGCATAATTGGTTAGTTTTTGGTCTACATGGGTCCGATTTTGGTTAAATAAAAGTATGTGTTTTAGCACATACCACCGTCAGGTAGGATTTCCAGCTTGATTTGAGACTTTGTCGTTTTCTTCACTTTTATGCTCCAAAAACGTCCAAAATGCAATGTTTTCCAGAATTCCTCCCAAAAGTACCTAAAATGATAAAAGGAACGATTTAATGCAATATTTGGTCATAAAATAACGATTTAGGGATTAAATGACCCCCTAAAATCGTAACACTTTTCGCCTCGTCATAAGGTATATAAAAAAAGCATCATATAAACCTATATAATTCTGGTGCTAAAAACGAATGTAAAAAAGTTCTTTTACACGCAAAACATGAGACTCCTATATTTTTGAGTGTTACGAAGAATGTATTTAAATTAATTAGTGAAATATTGTATCCATATTTATTATTTCGTACTATGTGACTTTGTCTTATGAAATTACAAAGAGTAAATTGTTATTAAAGATAATGATTATAGGTTGAAATTTGAAGATGATAACAGTGATTGGAAATGACAGAGTACCAATACACAGTGTTGAGTGGGTGGAATTTGGTGAAATGGTGAGAGTTACATAGACTGCTTTTGACTTTTGAAATACTATCACATGACATGCCCATGAGGCCATGACCCTAATATTTTATTGATGAAAAATCTTATACTGTAGTTGCATATGTATTTAGGGGTGAGCAGAAAAACCGAAAAATCCGAATAAACCGAAAACCGAAACCGAACCGAAAATAACCAAACCGAACTAATAACCGAACCGAATTTGCAAAAACTGAACCAAACCGAACTTTTAATTTGGTTCTCGGTTTGGTTATGGTTTTGGTAATCAAAACCGAAAACCGAATTAATATAAACTTATATATTTTTTTATATATTTATATATATAAAAAGATCAATAAAATGTTATATTTATATTTATACTTTTATTTATATATATAAAAATAACAATAAAATTTTATCCTAATATTAAAAAATACTTTTTATGTTTGAAATAATTTTTTAGCTAAATATATTTGTATATTTTTCTTTTTTTTTTTAAATAAAGTGTGTAATTCGGATTAAACCAAAAACCAAACCAAACCAAACCGAACTAGAATTCAACCAAACCGAACCGAAAACCGAATTTGAATTCGGTTTGGTTTGGTTCACGGTTTGACCCTAAAAAAACTTTTAACTGAATTAACCGAACTGAATTAACCGAATAACCCAAAAACCGAACCGAAGAACACCCCTATATGTATTAATGATATACATTATACAGTACATAATTAGTCTTTATTTCTTCTAATCTCAAAAAGAAGTATGTCAAAACTCAAAAAATTATGGAACGTGTAACTGAAATTAAACAGTGTGAGCAACTCCAAACTGTTGCAAAAAGCTTGAAACTATTTGAGTTAAGTTTTGTTAATATTTTTTTGATCTATAAAGTATAATAGAAGATTATGCTTACAAAAGTAAAAAAGCCTTAAAAAAAACTAATGCCTTTAAGATGCTCTAAGGCTGTTGATGTTCCTTTTTCGCATAATTGTTAGCAATTTTCAAGTCTCATAAAAAAGTTTATAATATATTTATCTTATATTTGTGTTTACATTAGAATCTTTTGTTTGCTTTTCAATAATAATAATAATAATAATAATAATAATAATAATAATAATAGTAATAGTAATAATAATAATAATAATAATAATAATAATAATAATAATAATAATAATAATAATAATAATAATAATAATAATAATAATAATAATAATAATAATANCTTGTTAGAGCACCTTTTAGTCTAACAGTTAGAAGAACTTGTGACCAACTGCTTATCAACATTAGAGCATCTCCAATGTTATAAATTTTATCAAGTCCATAGTATTTTCATAACATTAAGAGTAAATTGCAGAAATGGTCCCTATGGTTTGCTCAGATTGCATGTTTAGTCCCTGATCTTTTGAAATTGCAGGCGGCCTCCCTGTGGGGAGTTTTTGGTTCCGTTTTGGTCCCTAACCATTGCAGAAATGGTCCCTGTGGTTTGCTCAGAATTGCACGTTTAGTCCCTGGCCAGGGACCAAAACGGAACCAAAAACTCCCCACAGGGAGGCCGCTTGCAATTTCGAAAGACCAGGGACCAAACATGCAATCTGAGCAAACCATAGGGACCATTTCTGCAATTTACTCTCATATCTATTATCTACCTTGTTGTAAGACTACCCGTATCAATAAAGGTGAGTGTGTAACTCACTCGTGAGCCCTACTACACACATACATACTCACGGGTAGGGGTGTTATCGGGTCGGGTCATCGGGCTGTCGGGTTTTCCAGGTCGGGTTGAGTCGGGTATTGAGTTTTTAGAAAGTGACCCGCAACCTGACCCGATAAGAAATCGCGTTATCGGGTTCGGGTGTATATCGGGTCGGGTTAAGTCGGGTCGGGTGATTCGGGTTGTCGAGTTTGTGTAAATAAACCAATAGTCTTGAACTTTGCGGCTTTGCGCGGCTGTGAAACAGTTGGCACCACTCATTTAGCCCCTCAAATTATTGAGCTGAAACATACTAAACTGTATATATAACTATATATTAAAAAGTGTATATAAGAGTACTCGTGTGTCGCCACTTATTGGAATAACTTAAACAATATCGATGCAAAAATATGAGTGAAATACCAGATCCAAAGACCATGAGTTTAGGATTCATGAGTTTATGGTATTTTCTAATAAAGAGTGCTCAAGAAATTTGGCCAAATTTCAGATAGTTTTTCTTTAGATATGATTCACTCACATACAAGTAACCATGACGATCTTGTTTCTATCACTAGTTCAATTACAATAGGAAAATAGATGTAGGTGACAGTCAGTTTGCACAATCACATGAATGAAGTGTTATGTTATACCATCCATAATATATTTATTGTCTCATGTAATGCAAAATGTATTTGTATATTCTCTCATGTAATGCAAAAACTAATTTAGCTTAGAAGGTTTTATATGAAAAAGAAATGAATAGCATTTTTTTGGTCTTATCGGGTTGACCCGATAACCCGATATGAAAAATAACTCAACCCTAACCCGACCCGATAACAATATCGGGTTATCGGGTTCGGTTCGAAACGACCCGACAAGATTTCTTAACCCGATTTAACCCGACCCGATAAGCCTTATCGGGTTCGGGTCCGGGTCGGGTCAACCCGACCCTACTAACACCCCTACTCACGGGCCACACATGCAAAAAACAACTCACAAAGGTGAGCTAGTGACTTTTTGGTTTATGTGAAAATGTGGGGCCTCAATTGTAAATTAATATTATTTGTATAGTTTGTGAGTGGGTATAATATATTTAGTGGGGTATATTTTAATAAAGTGGGCATTTAATTGAAAGGTGATGATGGTGAGATTGATAAGGGTGAATTGTGAGTGAGAGTGTGAGTGAAAAGTTGGAGAGAGAAAGCTGATGTGGCGATGATGTGTTTCAAAAGCTTTAAATTTATAATACTAATTTCACCAATTTCCTTAATATATAAAACACACGGGTAAAGCATACCCCCGTTTATAGTAAAGGTTTAGGTAAGACCAGGTCGTCCCAAGAGATTGTAGAAAAGCCAAGTTAGCAATTGTGTCAAAGTAAAGTCTCTAGATTGTCACATATCCAAAGACTAGTAATTTAGATTGTTTGTTTATATGATTAAAAGCTATGTTTATTTAGGCTAAGAAACATGGAAGTAAACATGTAAATGATGAGCAAGCAATCATGAACAAGATATATAAGCAAGAGATGACTGGTGAAAACTCCTACAAATAACTATCCAACATATTAAGAATCCCTTTCGACTTATAATTCTTAATATATCAAATGCATTAAGGATGGTTCATAACAGAAGTATAAATAGGCCAATTTCATCATCAAGTTCGTTAGACATGAGATAAGGCATTAAACAAGATCATGGATGGGTTGATAAACATTTTGTCGACCAATTTCTACAAGGTAAACACCAAGTTGTCATAGACAAACACCTTGAAATAATACCAAAGTGGTAAACCCTTTCGACCTACTTCTACCACAGAGATACATCAAACATGCAACAATGATCCAAACATCATCTCATCTTAAACTTAAGCATAGTATCAAAGAGCAAGCGTACATTACAATGTAAACAACCATATAACTACATCACCCAAATAAACATAAGAACGACTACTTCATTATCTCAAAGTGATTACAACGAAAGTGATTACAAAACACATATCATTCGACATAGATTTCATAAAATTCATAATATAATTCATAAGAATAGAGAATTGTACCAAAGTGATTACAACGAAAGAACAAATTGTTTCCACAGAGAAAACTCAACTTGACTCGTTCTCCTACCTCTGTCACAGAATTAGGATCACAATTTGGCCTTGATATGGTGAACTTGGTATGAGTTCACCAATATCACTTTCGTATACTTTCCCTACTTTACTAGATTTTGCCCTCTTTTTCTATGATTCGTTCCTTCCATTATATAGACTCCATTTGACCTAGTTTAACTCCAGAGTTCAGTAAATGAGGACAAGTGATCGGCCTCACAATGAATGCAATCAATAACTCTGCTTTTGTAACTGACAAGATAAGTGAGCCGCACTTCGTAGAAAGTACGCCTTACTTCGCGTAGATTCAATCTCATTTACCCGCCAAGCAAGTACGCCGCACATAGTCCTAAGACCGGCGTACTTGGGTCTTTTACGTTTGTATTTTCATTCCAAGTCCTTCCTTTTCTTGTAGCTGTTACTTTATCGTCCTTTAATTGATATTTCTAACTTCCTTCTCTCGTTCAATCCTGCAACCAGATTAGTGCCAATTCTACACAAATAACATGATATTCTATATAATATAATAGATATATGATACATAATCGATGAGATAAATATGTATAATAAGAGCGTTATCAGGCGCTAAGGTCGAAGGTAAGTGAGTGTGTTTTCTGGTGACGAATAAGGGTAGTCTAAGATAAGATTTGATTTGATAATATGCAAAGATATTGAGTGATCAATACTCAAGAATCATGGTCAGATATTATTCAAATTAGGAACAACAATTAATAAATCTATTTTTCTTGTGGATGTGGACATTTTGTTGTGCAATTTGTTGATGGAGATAAATTCAAGACATAGTATTTGAGAAAGGATGATATAGTAAATGAGATGTAGTGAGAAAAGTGAGAAAAATACTTCAAGCTTGAGATGTGGTGTTGTTTATTTTGTAAATTTAGTTCTTTTTCACATACATTGGTTACAAAGCTTTACACTCTGTTCCCAAGTTTTTGAAATGAAATAAGAGAAAAGAAGAGTTAAAAATGGGCAGAAAAGAAGAGGAGATGAATGAAATTAAATTTTTTATATCATGTTCCCGAGTTAGGAGAGAAAAGAAGAGATAATATATGATTTTACAATTATACCTTTGGTTATATATAAAAGTTATATTTTATATTAGGTTATTTATGTAATTTTATTTATTTAAAGCTTCCTAATATAATGATGAGACGAAAAGTGTACCCGTTTTAAGGGGTCATTTAAGCCCTAATTCGAGTAAATGTGATCAAATATTGCCCTAAATCGTTCCTTTTGTCATTTTAGGTACTTTTGAGAAGAATTCTGGAAAACATGCATATTTGAACGTTTTTGGAGCATAAAAGTGAAGAAAACGACAAAGTCTCAAAAGAAGCTGGATTTCCTACCTGACGGCGTCAGAGTCACAAGGTGACGCCGTCAGCCAACGTTGACAAAGGAGTGAAATCAGATTACACTAGACGCCCTATGAAGAAAACAAGATGTTTAAACCTGACGGCGTCAGGTGTTAGAGAAAGTAGGCCGTCAGGTGTTAACTTAAAGAGTGACGGCCCAGAACAAAATAAAGAGTGACGGCGTCAAAAGTAAATCTAGGCCATCCGAGAACCCTAATGACGGTGAGCTGACGGCGTCAGAACCCATAACCTGACACTGTCAGAATGTAAAATCTATATATATTTTTCTATTTTTCATTCATTAGTGTGGAACTTTTGGTACAAGTTTGGGAAAAACCCTAAAGACGATTTTAGCTGTAATTTCAAGGGTTTTTCACCCTTGAAACCTTCATGTTCAATTAAAGATAAGTCCTCACTTAAATTAATCAAAATGTCTATGTGTTGGTTAATTATATCTTATGCTTGTCTTTCAATTAACATGCTAGGCTAGATTTTTCTTATGTTTGCTTAGATATAATGAAACCTAACTATTAATTATTGGTTGATTGGTGTGTTATTACTTTGTTGGGATGAATGTTTCATCAATGTTAGGCTTAAGAAAACTGGCAATACTCCTATATGGTAACATGCTTGAACGTCTTAAGAAACATGTAACTAAGGCATACTAGGTTATTAAGGTAGTATTTAACGCATGAGCCACTGTTTACAATCCCTATGATTATGTGTACGCATAGTTGTAGGAGGAGATAAGAGCTCATAGAATTGGGGAGATATGTATGCCACCCCATGAATTGTTAAGGAATACACCCGTCATCCACGCAAGTAATACATACACCAATTAACCGGTAAAAGATAGTTAGGGAGTAAGGAAGTCTAAGTAAACACATTTGTCTCCATATAAGTTTTCACAACCACAATAGTTTAGTTATTTTATTTTTATTGCAATTGTAGTTTTTGGGTTAGTTGACTAGCAACTAATTCCGCCCACTCCTCCAATACCCGAGATTTTACTTGCTTTCCATAAAATACAAAAATACAAAAATAATCTTCCTCCACCTTTAGACCTTTTAGAGTAGTTTTTCTATCCTAACGAACACTATTCCCTGTGAGAGAACGATCAATCCCCCCGTACTTACCACTACACTATACTACACCGACCAGGTACACTGCCTGATGGGATTGCAAGCTTCTCAAGATCCCTTGAGAGGTAAGACCTGTTGCATGGTCGCAATCCCACATCATCAAGTTTTTGGCGCCGCTGCCAGGGAATAGTTATTGTTTAGGTAGAATTTTTTTATTTTATTAGGTCTACTCACTAGATTCCTTTCTAGTGAGATTTTTTTATTTTATTTTTCTAGGATTTCTTTAGTCTATCTATTTTTTTTGTGTTTTTGTTCGTGATTACTCGCCCATTAATTATTCCGTTGGCCATTATAGAAAACGCGAATCCACCTCTTACACCGGACGAAGTGGCTTTGTTACGTAGCCAAATTGAGGAAGAGATAAGTGACCTTACGGAGCTCAATAGTATGATCTATATAGAGCTTGACTATGCCCTTAACGACCTAGCAACCGCTATGTACTCGGATAATGACTTAGAAAACAACAATCTAACGGTTGACGAGTTGGTTGAAAAGCTTTATGAAGGAGAGATAGATCCTAGGTTGGATGATTATTACAATTTATACCCCACTAAGGAAGAGATTGCCTACTATAACAACCTAGTTGATAACCCTAGACCACCCTTTATTAAAATCGACCCAAAAATTAAGAGGGGTGATCCTGGGAATGTGAAGATACCATGTATGATTGGGTACAAACATATTGAGCATGCTTACATTGACTGTGAATCCCCAATCAACGTGATGTCCTCAAGCCTTTATAGCCACATCATGAATAAACCACTTGAGCCTAGGAAAGACCCAAAGTATCCCGGCGGAGTTTGTAACTTCGTTGGAAGAATTAAGGGTATTCATGTCCTTGTCAGAAATTTCACCTTTGTCACCGACTTCATGGTCCTTGAAGATCTGGCAAGTGTTGTTGATTGCCACTTATCTCACGTTGTGTTAGGCAAACCATTTGTTGAGGTGTCGAATTTGAAGTATGATCGTTTAGAAGGCACGGTTCAGTTCTCTAATAACGTTGATAGAATCACTTATAGGATGCCTTATAAGGCAAAAGAATTCCGATTTGTGCCCCGGTTAGACAAAGATTACATTGGTGCAATTGAGGACATCAATGATGAGGATAAGGAGAGAGGCATGGATTATGTTTGGAATAAAAGGAGCCTATATAATTGAGAAACAAAATAGGGAGACGTAAGGTACGGTGACTTTGAGTCTAGCTACAAGACTCGTTAATAAAGAAAAGCGCTTCTTGGGAGGCAACCCAAGCTTGGTGTGTTCTATTTGTTTGTTTATTTGATTTTATTTGTTTCCGAATGTATGATATTTCTTGTTATTGATTCATGATTCAAACTAACTTGTGAAAATGCTTTATTTTGTTTTTAACTTCGTCTTAACTACATATAAAGGTATTTTGCAAAAGCTAAGTGTAAGGGAAATCTAAATCGATTTATAAGAACGAATGAACATGAATCATAACAATGTAAAATAACATACATATTAGTATTTGTTTGAGTCAAATGCTTGTATCGAGTCATAATGAATTTTGCAGGAATTCCAGGAAGTAAGGTATAGTTTTTCCAGAATTTTTCCGGAAACTTAACATGAGAATTCTGTCAGATCATTTCTGACGGCGTCAGGTGTTACAACCTGACGGCGTCAGGCTATAATTTTCTGCAATTTTTGAAAGTTTTGTTTTTCTTCCGGAAATAAAAAGTTTTGTTAATTCTCTAACTTATAATCTCCAGGAATTCTGCAAAAAATATTCATTCCACAAGCATTATATCCTATTATAGATTATACTGCCGATTTTATGCGAGGTTGGCCTTTATTTTTTTCAGGTTAACAGGTTAGTTTGGACAAGAAAATGATTTATATTTCGGAAGGGAAGCTTTGAACGTTCATCTTTCTTGTAAGAAGATCTAACCATGTTACCTCACTATCCACATCAAACGAATCAGGGGAGTATTTGATTTCATTCTTTCATTTTATTTACTTTTACATCTTCTATTTGAACATTGGGGACAATGTTCGGTTTAAGTGTAAGGGGGGTAAATGAAGGCACCTTAGAGAATACAATTGCGCTTGATTTTTGTTTGTTTAATAGTAAATTTGTAATAAAACTGAGAGAAATATTTGTTAGGGTAATTTTAGCGCCAATTTAAAAATTTTTACAACATTTAGAAGTGAGACTTTGGTCTTAATGAGCGTCTCATGGATAGGAAATTATATGACTAGCACAAACCGTACCACTAAAAAAATTTTCCACCCCAAATATGTGAGGTTCACCCCTAGAATTGGTAGGAAAAGCATCCATCTTTGATGCTATGATGTGTGTACCGGTAGCGCTTAGATTCTAGAACTTGCGTTAGGACCATCTCAAATCCACAAGTGAGACTACATTCGTGTAGTTAGATCTACTACATGATAAGAGGCATTTGGATTAACCCTTTGTTTTTACACCCGTGTTTTTGTTATAATTACTTTGGCTACATTGGTCAAGTAATTCTCCCACACCCTTTGCGTTGTACCCATTTTTGGTACACGATACCCCTAGTACACCCCTCCGAGCCTATCTTTTCGTTTTGACCTTTAAGCATCTTACTCAAAGTGAAAATTTGTTACACCCCACTTAAATGTACACCCAAATCGCCTTAGCCTACCTTGTATACACTCACCTTTAGTGCATTATTGTGACAACATAAGTTTTTGGGTTAGTTGACTAGCAACTAATTCCGCCCACTCCTCCAAAACCCGAGATTTTACTTGCTTTCCATAAAATACAAAAATACAAAAATAATCTTCCTCCACCTTTAGACCTTTTAGAGTAGTTTTTCTATCCTAACGAACACTATTCCCTGTGAGAGAACGATCAATCCCCCCGTACTTACCACTACACTATACTACACCGACCAGGTACACTGCCTGGTGGGATTGCAAGCTTCTCAAGATCCCTTGAGAGGTAAAACCTGTTGCGTGGTCGCAATCCCACGTCATCATATAACTTCTCTCTAAATCATCTTATTTTTGGGAAGAAAGTTTTGGAGAGAAGTATAGCTAAAATTACTCTCCTCTTCTATTCTCTTCTCTCCTAAAAAAACTCAGGAACACAAATTTATTTTGTTTTCTTCACACTTCTTTTTTCTTCTTTCAAAAACAAAACTCGGGAACGCAGTGCAATTGCCTATGTGAAATTATTGAGTGTGAGTTGTTAACTATATCTAAGCAATTATAGCTGTTTAAGTGTTACTCTCTTCGTCTCAAAATTATCGCCTGGAAACAAAAATCACACAGTTTACTAAAAGTGAGACTACTATAATTCTTAACCACTAAAATAGAATATTCATCCACTACTTTTTTTTTTACTTAAAATGAAAAGTGGACAATTATTTTGATAGAGATGAGATCAATGTAGAACTCATATTTGGCATAGAACTAATAAGCCAATCATAGCCATCCATTTTTATTTTCCACATTTTTTTTAAAACAACATATCTTTCAAACGGTAAATCTTCAAGCTACAAAAACAAAAAATACCATCGCGACGAGAATTAAATCATCTTTCTATAGATATGCATTGTTATATACTTTCGACGAATTTTTTTTTCGACGAACTTTTTTTAAAAAAATTTCCGCCCAGAAAAATCATATATGATTCGCAAAAATCACATATGATTTCTTTTTACAAATCATATATGATTCGTAAGAATCATATATGATTTGTAAAAAGAATCATATATGATTTGTAAAAATCATATATGATTCGTAAAACCACATATGATTTGATTTAACGAATCATATATGATTTTTACAAATCATATATGATTTTTAAAAATCATATATGATTTTTCTGGGCGAAAATTTTGAATAAAAAAGTTCATCAAAAAAAAATCGTCGAAAGTATATAACAATGCATGAGTTTTTACGCATTATTTATGTCAACAGTGTGGATAGTACTATTAGTGATTAACAATCCTCGTTTGGTCGTTAGAGAAAACACCAGGCGCACTTTATTGTTCTTATAATAGGTTATTGACAAATACCTATTTTGGGGGCCTACTATTTACCGTCATAACTTGAAATTATGATTGGCTGTTAATCGTTGCGTTTCATGAGCTTAAAGCAATAACAGGAACATTGATTTTAAACTTGTTGATTGCATGTGATTGCAATACATTCTTTAACTTGTGGTTCAAACTATTAAACTTAAACCTATGAATATCACTCAACTTTATGTTGACTTTAGCATGTTTATCTTAGGTAACTAAACAAGACGAAACTTGAAGGCACGGAGTGGGCATAAACACAGCATGGACTTTAATAAACTATTTTATTACTTTCAGAATAAAACTTGTTCTTTAACTTATGAAATGTCATATTCTTTGGATATTTGGTATTTTGAAATAAATATAACTTTGAAACGTCACTTTGTGTCGTTTTCTGTAATTGTAAGAAAGATCCTCTAGGTAATACCCCAAAAAGCTTCCGCTGTCATTACTAAGTCTTCCGCTGCTATTGAAAATTTTGGGGGTGTTACAGTATTTATAGGCAAAGTTTTCTGACAACAGGAGCGTGCCGACCCCCTTAATTGGTGGCCAGCCCCCTTAAAATTAAGGGGGCCGACCCTTATAATTAAGGGGGGCGCCCTCCTGTAACGGCCAGAAAACTTTGTCTTTTCTGGGGAAAGTTTATTTGGTGAAAAACTAACTGATTTTGGTTAAAAATTTGAATTCATATATTTGTTATGAATTAAACATTTTCTTTAATTACCAAACGTGTTTTTCAAAAATATATAATATGTTTATATGATTTAATAAACTTTGTAATGTTTAAATAAAAATCCCTTTGATCATAAAATGTATTAGACATTTGTTTATTTATACCTTAAGTGATATTGTTGGATAAAATGATATTTGTAACTAAATACTTGTTTACGTAGTAATGTTACGTTTAATGTTTTTACATTTTGTGATTGTCAAAACATAGAGATATCGAAAAATATAAATAACGTTTTTATGCATTATTTATGTCAACAATCTCCCCCTTTTTGATGATTACAAAATCTAAACTCATTAAAACAAAAATTAAGATATATACAACTATTTAGTGAGTTTATATCATTTCTCCTCCTTTTTGTTAGCATCAAAAAGGTTATCCCGACGAGCGTTGAGCTCCCCCTTGACGTATACTCCCCCTCGTTTTGAGGTCATAAGAGAAATCGAGATATGGAATGCTTGCAAAAATATTTAGAACACAAGCAATATATATATATAATGCAAGGAATATATCACAACAAGAACTAATAAAAATGCATGAAGATAAAAGAAAACAAAAAGCATTCATTGATAAAATTATTAAAATGGATTATGTTGAAAGGATAATCATTCATACATAAGCATATATATATATGCTTTTCTTAGCAAACTACATAAGATGATACTAAGTTGCCAACTCGAGGTCTCTTGGACTTGCTTGGGTTTCAAAAGGTTTGTGGTGATTTTATTGAGAGATGGTAGGTGTGGTGATTGGATTTAGTGGTTTGATGGTGTAGGGTATGGAGTATTAGGTGGTGGTGATGTTGGTGAAGTTATAGTAAGTAGATGCTCAATCCAAGTGAGACGTTCATTGAGAACAAGGGTTTGTTTTTGGAGAAAGATGCAACAAGGACAATTGTTAACATGATTCTCAAATTGGATCAAGTTGTTGGATGGTGATGAGTGAGTGGAGGAAGGATGTTGATCCAATTTGCTTTGAGTAATGTGTAAAGCAAGAAGAGCATTGAGCTCATGAGCTTCTTTGAGCTCTTCAACGAACTTTTTATGTTCGGAGGAAGGTGATGATGGTGAAGTTGGATTGTGATTGGGGATTGAGGTTTGGTCATGGAACATGGGATCCATGTTTGGATGAGTGTGATGGTTGTTGTTTTGAGATTGAGTATGATCCTCAAAAGGGTCATTTGGTAGAGGTGAGTGAGGTGAATGTGGGATTTTATTAGTGAGAGTGATTGTAAGGTTGTCTTGTTGATGCAAAAGGGTGGTTTCATTTGGGTAAGTTGGAGGATTAGATGTTGGTTGGTTAGAGACAACATCATTTATTGAAGTGGATTTTTGACATGTATCAAGCTTTCTTCTCCATACGAGTTTGACGGAGATCTTAGCAACTCTTGAAGGATTGGATCTTGGGTGATTAGGAGAGGACATGATGGTGTGAGTAATGATTTGTGATGATGAGAGGTATTTATAGTGTGATGATTTTGCATTTATGGAAGGATAATATGTGTTGGATTGGCTAGACAAAATGTGTTTAAGTATTTTTGGAAGTGAGGAATCAAAATAGGGTGAAAGAGCTAAAAAGCAGAAAGCAAACAGGAAGCCTCGACCTTCAGGTGGCCGGCCCCCTTAATTAGAGGCCGGTCCCCTTAATTTTAAGGGGGCCGCCCAGGCCCAGGTGTAACACCCCCAAAATTTGTACAGCGGAAGACTTAACAAGTTTTTGGAGTGCTACTACAAAGGGTAGACATCACAAGTATAGATAACAAGATAGCATGTATTTGAATGCAAAAAGAAATCCATCATTTGGTTACAAGGTTTGCATTCATCAATCTAGTAGAGGAAAGCCCATAAATGAATAAGAGATAGGTCCTCATAATAAAATCAGAGTTCTTGTCGATCCTTCAGACACACCAATTGCCAAGCCTCCAAATGTAAGTAAGTCATGCTAACATCTTAGATACCTGAGAAAGACATGCTAAAAATCAGCAACGCTGGTGAGTTCATAGGTTTAAAGTTAAAACAATACGGGACCTGAAGGATTTAGCGCTATGTGTAACTAGAGCAGGCATAGACATCACAATCCAACCTCATCGTTATCGCAATCAATAGTTTATCATCTTAGGCAAGATGAATGGTCATAGTGAGCGGGCCCCTCAACGGTCACTAGTCAGGCCACAGCAAGGAACCACCCATTACTGCCCCGAATCTAGGCCGCAGCAGAGTCTATTCCAAACTAGGGTCAAAGCGCCCTATCTCTAGGTCAACGTCTACTTCCGTCTATCCTAAAACTAGTCAGCACAATAGCAAAATGAAGTAGTAGCAGGTCCAAGAAAATAGTTGCATGCTTTCTCCCCCAAGTTTAAAAAACAATTAAAACAATTTCAATACGAGTAAAAGTGGGGCTATGAACTCACCTCAGGTCCAGCAAATAGCACAAATATCAACAGAAGCAAAGAAAGTATCAACTATCATGCAACGACGACTACTGACTCGACACTACCTAATAATATCAATACGCCTCAGTATAAATCTCAAATAAATATTTCCCAATCCCGAACGTATTCTATTTTACTTTCCGAAATAACTTTGGGAAATCATTTGTTAGGGTTTGGTATCGTTTGATATCGTCGTGTGTGTGAGTGTGCGTTAGAGACAAAGTCTCGACTCAAGTGAACTCACGCCAAATAAGTACCTCAATAAAGATCATAGATGCATAAATCACGAAATCACATAGCGGCATAAGCCTCAAGTAAACCAAGGAGTTCACATATGCACATATCCACATTCAAGACATATAGCATTCCAAAACCATGTTGCACATAAGGGTCAAGGTCGAATGATATGACCTCATGAGTCGATAAGTCATCGTATGAAGGGTTGATTGCTTATCAAATTCGTTAACTCGATAAGTCCAACCATTTACCGATTACTTATTGATCCCCAAGTTATATCTTATATATATATATATATAATTAGCAGCATTGTATAGTGCATGTATTTGATCATGATAGTTAACTCGCCACCATTAAAATACCCTTTATTCCAACCAAACCGTGTTTATCATATCCCTACACCTTACATTATGACCCTTTGGAAAGCCCTCTTTGATAGTTTATCTTAGGTGCTTACGCCTAGTGGAGGAGTAATTGATCCTCTCCCAAGCCTATGGTAACCTATTTGCTATGACAGGTAGTGAGAGATATTTTCCGTTTTCATTTATGAGATATAATTCTATGACACTTGAGAGATGAGAGTATCCAAACACTATTTGTGCGGTGCTAGTGTATGATTTCCGTGCTTATTATGATTATGGTCGAATGACTACTTGTTGTAATTACTTTTATATTTGTGTTAAATGACCCCTAACTCATATTTTGATTGGAATAAAAGCTTATTTGCTTGAGGACAAGCAAATCTCAAGTGTAAGGGTATTTGATGAGACGAAAAGTGTACCCATTTTAAGGGGTCATTTAAGCCCTAATTCGAGTAAATGTGATCAAATATTGCCCTAAATCGTTCCTTTTGTCATTTTAGGTACTTTTGAGAAGACTTCTAGAAAACATGCATATTTGGACGTTTTTGGAGCATAAAAGTGAAGAAAACGACAAAGTCTCAAAAGAAGCTGGATTTCCTACCTGACGGCGTCAGAGTCACAAGGTGACGCCGTCAGCCAACGTTGACAAAGGAGTGGAATCAGATTACACTAGACGCCCTATGAAGAAAACAAGATGTTTACACCTGACGGCGTCAGGTGTTAGAGAAAGTAGGCCGTCAGGTGTTAACTTAAAGAGTGACGGCCCAGAACAAAATAAAGAGTGACGGCGTCAAAAGTAAATCTAGGCCATCCGAGAACCCTAATGACGGCGAGCTGACGGCGTCAGAACCCATAACCTGACGCTGTCAGAATGTAAAATCTATATATANGGTCGCAATCCCACGTCATCATATAACTTCTCTCTAAATCATCTTATTTTTGGGAAGAAAGTTTTGGAGAGAAGTATAGCTAAAATTACTCTCCTCTTCTATTCTCTTCTCTCCTAAAAAAACTCAGGAACACAAATTTATTTTGTTTTCTTCACACTTCTTTTTTCTTCTTTCAAAAACAAAACTCGGGAACGCAGTGCAATTGCCTATGTGAAATTATTGAGTGTGAGTTGTTAACTATATCTAAGCAATTATAGCTGTTTAAGTGTTACTCTCTTCGTCTCAAAATTATCGCCTGGAAACAAAAATCACACAGTTTACTAAAAGTGAGACTACTATAATTCTTAACCACTAAAATAGAATATTCATCCACTACTTTTTTTTTTACTTAAAATGAAAAGTGGACAATTATTTTGATAGAGATGAGATCAATGTAGAACTCATATTTGGCATAGAACTAATAAGCCAATCATAGCCATCCATTTTTATTTTCCACATTTTTTTTAAAACAACATATCTTTCAAACGGTAAATCTTCAAGCTACAAAAACAAAAAATACCATCGCGACGAGAATTAAATCATCTTTCTATAGATATGCATTGTTATATACTTTCGACGAATTTTTTTTTCGACGAACTTTTTTTAAAAAAATTTCCGCCCAGAAAAATCATATATGATTCGCAAAAATCACATATGATTTCTTTTTACAAATCATATATGATTCTACAAATCATATATGATTCGTAAGAATCATATATGATTTGTAAAAAGAATCATATATGATTTGTAAAAATCATATATGATTCGTAAAACCACATATGATTTGATTTAACGAATCATATATGATTTTTACAAATCATATATGATTTTTAAAAATCATATATGATTTTTCTGGGCGAAAATTTTGAATAAAAAAGTTCATCAAAAAAAAATCGTCGAAAGTATATAACAATGCATGTCTATAGAAAGATAATTTAATTCTCGTCGCGATGGTATTTTTTTTTCTCGTAATAATTTACGGTTTGCGAGATATTTAATTTTTAAAAAAAGGGTGAAAGTTTATTTTTTTTATTTTTATAAAAAAAATGAGTGGCTAAGATTGAATGATTGTTTCTATGGTAAAAATTAGTTCTACACGGAACTTTTGGCTATTTTGATATATTTTAAAAAAGAAATATGAACTATCATTTTGAGATAGAAAACTCATGGGCCGTGCTTACACTATGTTCTTAAGTTTATTTTAAAGATGGAAAGGAATGAAAGTGGTGAGATGTAAAAAAAACTCATGTTCTCAAGTTTTTTTTTCTAGTAGGTAAAGTGATGGGAAAAGGGTGAAAGTGGGAGATGTATTGCTTTAAAACTTTCCGCCCATTTTTTAGGTGAAAGTGATGACAAAAAAGGAGGGAAACGTAAAATATCTCAATTGCCCTTTTATATAACTCAATACTTATATCATTTTTCTCACTTTTATCAGATCTCTCCTATCACCATCACACCCACCAACCTAAAAAAATAATTGACACATAAATAACAAATCTCAACACATGAAATAATCTTCATTCTCAGGTTTGTAACAATCTCACCTTATGCTTCTACATTTATATGTGTTTAATTTTTTATTATTATTTTTTTGGATGAACAATGACAATTTGGGGTTTTTCTAATTAGACCCTGATAAGGCGAAAAGTGTACCGCTTTTCGGGGGTCATTTAAGCCCTAAAACGTATTTATTTGATCAATTATTACCCTAAATCATTCCTTTTGTCATTTTAGGTACTTTGGAGAGAAATTCTGGAAAATGAAGTATTTTGGACGTTTTTGGAGTATAAAAGTGAAGAATTCGACAAGGTGCTAAAATCTGCTGGAATAGTACCCTTGACGGCGTCAAGCTTGGATGTGACGCCGTCAAGCCTTGATAAGCCAGAATGGATTTTGGGAGATTAAAGGGGGACGGCGTCAAGAAGGCCATCAAGAAACCCTAAGCACAGCGAGGTGACGGCGTCAAGGCTACAACGTGACGCCGTAAGATCTGTTTTTCTATATATATATTCTCATAATTTTTATTCATTAGGGTGGAACTTTTTGGGAGAAACCCTAGACGAATTTTAGCAGCTTTTTCAAGGTTTTTCACCTTGAGATCTTCCATGTTACATTGAAGATAAGTTATCAATTAATCATTCAATATGTCTATGTGTTGTTTGATTCTATCTTGTTCTTGTCTTTTGTTTAACGTGCTAGGCTAGGTTTTCTTTATGTTTGCTTAGATCTAATGAAACCTTGTTTGATTCTATCTTGTTCTTCTCTTTTGTTTAACATGATGGGCTAGGTTTTCTTTGTGTTTGCTTAGATCTAATGAAACCTAACTATTGATTATTGATTGAATGGTGTGTTATTGATTGTATTGGATGAATGTTTATCGATGTTAGGCTTAAGAAAACTGACAGACTTCCAATTAGTAACATGCTTGAACGTCTTAAGAAACATGAACCAAAGTGTACTAAGGTTATTTGATTGTATTTAATGCATGAGCGAATTCTAGTGATCCCATGTTAGGAGCTTCTTAGCCGGCTCGACATAGGAGTGAAGTATGAGCTTATAGAGTTGGGGAAGTACGTACACACCCCCACGACTGGTATTAAGGAATACAATCCGTCATCCACACAATTAATACATACTAATCAATCGGTAAAAGATAATTAGGGAGTAAGGAAATCTAAGTAAACACACTTCTCTCCATATAGTTTTCACAAAAATTTATTTTCTTGTTATTTTATTTTATTTGCATTAGTAGTTATTTGGGTTAGTTGACTAGCAACTAATTCTGCCCACTCCTTCAAACCCGAGATTTTTACTTGCTTTCCTAAAAATATAAAAATACAAAAAGAATCTTCCCTCACCCTTAGACCTATTAGAGTAGTTTTTCAATCCTAACGACACTATTTCCCTAGAGAACGATCAATCCCCCGGTACTTGCCACTACACTATACTACATCGATCAGGTACACTGCCTGGTGGGGATTGCAAGCTTCACAAGATCCCTTGAGAAGTAAAACCCTAGTGCGTGGTCGCAATCCCGCGCATCAAAGTTTTTGGCGCCGCGGCCGGGGAATAGTTATTGTTTAGGTTGAATCTTTATTTTTTTAGGTCTACTCGCTAGATTCCTTTCTAGTGAGATTTTTTTTATTTTATTTTTCTAGGATTTCTTTAGTCTATCTATTTTCTTTGTGCTTTTGTTCGTAACCTCTTTGTAACCACTTCATGAGTAATATTGATCGTTTGATCCCTGTTATTCGTGTGTTTCGACGTAGGAACTTTCAACTACCTATCCCTGCTCTCATTGTAGAAAACAACAACCTTTCGCCCGACCACCATTTTGGTAACAATTCTGAGATGGATGAATCTGACCACGACACTGACCATAAAAATGGACCTTTTATTATTCAGATTCCGATGATGTAACACCCGCAAAATTCGTACAGCGGAAGACTTAACAAGTTTTCGGGGTGCTACTACAATGGGTAGACATCACAAGTATAGATAACGAGATAGTATGTTTTTGAATGTAAAAGGAAATCCATCCTTTGGTTACCAAGTTTGCATTCATAAATCTAGTAGAGGAAAGCCCATAAATGAGTAAGAGATAGGTCCTCATAGTAAAATCAGAGTTCTTGTCGATCCTTCAGACACACCAATTGCCAAGCCTCCAAATGTAAGTAAGTCATGCTAACACCTTAGATACCTGAGAAAGACATGCTAAAAATCAGCAACCCTGGTGAGTTCATAGGTTTAAGGTTAAAAGAATACGGGACCTGAAGAGTTTAGTGCTATGTGTAACTAGTGCAGGCATAGACATCACAATCCAACCTCATCATAATCGCAATCAATAGTTTATCATCTTAGGCAAGATGAATGGTCATAGTGAGCGGGCCCCTCAACGGTCACTAGTCAGGCTACAGCAAGGAACCACCCATTACTGCCCCGAATCTAGGCCTCAGCAGAGTCTATTCCAAACTAGGGTCAAAACGCCCTAGCTCTAGGTCAACTTCTACTTCCGTCTAGCCTAAAAACTAGTCTACACAATAGCAAAACGAAGTAGTAGCAGGTCCAAGAAAACGGGCAGCATGTATTCTCCCCCAAGTTTAGAAAACGATCAAAACAATTAAAATACGAGTAAAAGTGGGGCTACGAACTCACCTCAGGTCCAGCAAATAGCATAAATATCAACAGAAGTAAAGAAAGTATCAACTATCATGCACAGCGACTACTGACTCAGCACTACCTAATAATATCAATACGCCTCAGTATAAATCTCAGGTAAATATTTCCCAATCCCGAACGTATTCCATTTTCATTTCCAAAATCTTTTTCTCATATCCGTTTTAGTGTTTGGTATCGTTTGATATCGTCGTGTGTGTGAGTGTGCGTTAGAGACAAAGTCTCGACTCAAGTGAACTCACGCCAAATAAGTACCTCAATAAAGATCATAGATGCATAAATCACGAAATCACATAGCGGCATAAGCCTCAAGTAAACCAAGTAGTTCACATACGTACAAGTCAAGTAGCACATAAGAGCATATCATATCAATTAGGTCATGTAGTTCACCAAATCATGTAACGTCATACAAACCAAGTTTCATGTCAAAAGCTAAGGTCAAAGGATATGACCTCAAGAGTCAATAAGTTTCCGTACAAATGGTCGGTCTCTTATCAAGTTGTCAACTTGATAAGCGTAACCATTCTTCCGTTTACTTATTGATTCCAAAGTTATATCGCCTATAATAGTCGTAGGATATATTTCTCATTAATATTATCATCTAATACTTTCATTGGATTCCCATTGACTTGTCGGTCCATTAAATCCAATGATCGTACTACGGTGATCTATTAATGTTAAACCGATCCGAAACTTTCTAACGATAGAGGTGAAATACATACTCTAAGAGTAATATATATATCCTAGTTTCACGTGTACTCGGATTTTTAATAACTCACGTCGTACAACATTTGTTTTGAAAACCTTTATGTTTTATTTTCAAAGCATTTCCATTTTACTCATGAAACGAGTTTGTTCTTACGACTTAATAAGGTTTCCGATAAGTATTAATCTAATTTAATAGATAATAGTTATCGTAAACGTTATCACTTATTTATAATATAAGTGAATGTATATAGGTATGTTTGCATACTAATATACTTTGACTCATATATATATATATAAGTTAGTCGTTACTTTATATTAACTTACCTATAACTATATAAGTGAATATGTATACATACTTGCGCAATATACACATTTGACTTATATATATATATAAGTGAGTTTTATCGAATAAATGTCTAACGAGTTATTATTTATCCGAGTCCACATGTCCGAGTCATCACATCTCGGTCCACCAAATTACATATAGTCTACTAATCTCATGTTACGGCGTTGTCGAAGCCAACCATTGACTAAAAAGTCAAGGTGACCTCGATGTTGCGCAAAGCTCACAAGTATTATCATATTATGTCAAAAGTAACATATAACGAGTCTCATCTCTTAACCAAGTCAAAAGTCCAAAAACCGCTATCCAAACTCTAATCTCTTATGGCCGTCTACGGCTCACGTCTAACTTAATCTCCGTCAACTATTATTTGTCACAATATTAACATTACCACTTCGGCCGAATACCTTTATTTACCATAACAAGTTACAACAACAATAATCAATAACCATCTCATGGCCGAGACCCTAGTGGTCTCGGCTTGTTCTACGGCAGCCCACAACACGGAAACAACAACAACAACAAACACAAATACCAAAACCAAAATTTCTACTCCTAATCCCTACTCAAAACCTCACGGCTCATCCCAAAACAATACCAGATTCGATCCAAAGTCACTAATAACTAGAACAAGGAATTCAATAATATTAACAAAAGGAGTAAACAACAACCAGAAGAGAAAACATCACGAATGCCATAAGATCCGGCGACAACCAGAATATGAATATCCAAAAATTACGTGAGCTTAACCAATAAATCTGAACCTGAACTCCAGAAATAACAAACGACAGGAACAACAATAACAAGGATCACTACAATAACATTTAAACAACAACAAGAACACGAAAACAAGAACAACATCAGGGATACCGAAAAGTCACAAACCAAGAACCAAACACTGCTTCACCGTGAGCTCATGCTCACGGCTTGGCTGGCCGAGACACAACAACACACAACACACGGATCTTGATACCAAACTTATTTTAACCGCGTTTTTATTCATCAAAAGCTTATAAAATATCTAAACCCATTTCCAAATCAACCCGAAAAATAGAACTAGTCACGAGTTTGACTCGTGACCTAGTCAAACCACGCGTATAACGCGTTTTGTCACCTTTCTGGACTACAAAATTTACGGATCTTCATAAAGAAATAAAGATGGTGGTGGTTTGATGTTCGAAAGATATGAGTTCGTGGTGTTTAGGGTCGTTTGGAGGCGCGTGCCTTATATCAAGTTGAAGAGAATGACGTGGGGATTATTTTGGAGGTGGAGGTGAGTGATTTAGGGCATCGGTGTGGTGGTGGTGGCCGGCCAAAGTGGCGGCAGTGAGGGTGTTTGGTGGGTGACGGCTTAGCACAAGAGAGAGAGGGAGAGAGGTGAAATGAAATATGTGAAGTGGTGTGGTTAGGGTTAAGGGTATATAACCCGAAAATTTCAAATAGGTCCATATCTTTTATTTATTTTCAAAAGGAGGGTTGGTGCAAGGACTTGCGGTGAAATTTTTAATAAACTCTCCCGACATTACTTACTTTCATTCCCGAAAATACTAAACGTTACCAACATTAATTTACTCGCCACCAATTACATTAAATACGTGTTTCTATTAAATTTGATAATAAACACGCTTATAAAATGAAACGTAATCATTTCTAATTCAATCCCGACTCTCATTTCCCGAGCCCATATTTGTTATCAAAAATCCCCAACAAGCGTTTACATACTCGTCATTATTTTAAAATAGTTTCTTCACAAACTGTGACTATAAATACGTCTCTATTAACTTTTGAGTAACAAAATATATATTTTTACATATTATTAGGTTTCCTAGTGCCAGAGTCGAAGTAGTGCCTAACTTAACGCAACAAGAATGGTCTATCGACAAACATTCCACACACATAATCAACGATACGCATCACGTTCTACATAATCAATCACTAATTCTCGTAATTTCTGAAAAACCGTTTCAATAATATTAACGATTCATTTTAATTATATTTCCTCATTTTAAATCCGGTTTCAAATTTTACCAGTTGTCACAGCCTCCCAGCCTCAGAAGAAACCCGTCCCGGGTTTCACTTGGGATTACTCATCAATATCGAATAGAGATAGAATAGATTTACTCTATTTCATTCTCAAACTCATCACGTGAGTGGAGCGCTTATCTCAGAATTTCCAACAAGTTCAATGAAAACGATATAACTTGGCTTAGATCGCCAGATTTTTCACGAATAGGATTTCAACGAGCTCCTCAAGGAGTTTGATGTTCATCATCATGGAATTAGAAAATTTTACGGCGGTAATCTCTCTCGGAAGCTTCCTTCCGGATTACACATCAAGAGTCTTGTGGATAATCTCCAAATCCCGATAAAAGCACGAGTATCGCGAGTTAGATCTAGTAAGAATTCTTGAGCAAAACAGAATAGCAAGGATTAAGTTTTTCACGTTTACTCAACGTATTCCACCATCTCTAGGTGACACCCTAATCATCCTCTTGCTCTACCTTTCAGATCTTAATAGTCACTTCGGTGGTCTCACGAATGAAAATCGATATAGCGAATTTGCTGTCTCCAATTCCAGCTTTGCGAGTCTTAGGTTGGTACATACAACCATAAAGAATTTTGAACAATATGATCTTAACGTCGGGCGGCTTTTCATTATCTCAGGAAAGTTTGGGGAGGGACGGATGTCTCTCCCAGCCTCCTTTCAAAGTTACTAATGACTGCTTAAAGCTTTATTCTCGATGTACGAAACGATTCTCTTACTCTGACCATCTAATTTGGGAGGTTACGTAATACTCCTCTTACCACTCGTCCCCAAGGTCATCTGTAGAGATTTCCGGAACTTCAGCATAAAACGATAGTCTTAACAAGACGTGATAGAAATCGGTACTCTATGCCCGGAAGTCAACCTCTCTCAAGAATAACGATCAATCTTGTCCATACTATTACTTGTCAATAACGCAAAGATGACTAGATTCAATACGGTGGTCATAATTTCCCAGATGATATTACAACCACTATCTATTCTTGGAAATTTGATGACAATTTCATTGTGGTCCATCTTCCACTCATGGCTCAAAATTTGAATTGTTACAAGTCGTAACGGTCTCTAGTGTCCAACGTTAGTCTCTCGACACCCTTAGCATTCGTTGACATGTATTGCAATGTCAACCTCTATGCTCGGTCAACTATATTGCCACTTCAGATCTTAATACATCTTATCCGCTTCAAAATGACTAGAGTATCCTGATTCGTGCTCTCGTGCACTATCCAACCTTGGATACTACGTGAGGAGGTATCCAACTTTTATCCTTAAAGGATAAGGTTCCATCTGAACAGTCTACGTCTCCATTCCTATTCTCCAACCTATCGAAAAGGTTCCCATAGCTATCAATTCTTCTCTTTTGACAATCCCAGCGTGTTAATCAAAAGCAACTACCGGGTAGCCTATTTCAATGGAATAAGCCTTTCCGTCTTCGAGCAAAATCACCGAAACCTTAAACCCCGTAACAACTTGATTTTAGCTTAATCTCGCAACTCATCAAACAAGAACTGTCACGAGATTAGGCCGTGTATCAAGTTGTTGAGAAATAAGAATATAACATCGTCGATGATTTGGCTCAATTCAGGAATTGCTCAAAACAACGAATAGGTACCTACGGCTAAAAGTCAGTTATTCATCAAGCGGTTTCAATGTGCGCACATACTGCTCGATTAAAAGCGTCAGCAACACATTCTCCTTACACTTATAATAGCAAATCTTTGCAGTAGTTACCACCATGTAGTTCTTTCTAACTACTCTACCGTGATGGTCCGTCTTTCCCGGTCTAGGGTATGTCGTACCCTCATGTTGGGTGTATACCATACACCTTGTACACTACCAGTATTGTCTCCCAGATTCTGGGTGCAAGTACAACCGCACCCAAAGTTCACTCCGGAATGACATGACCTCTCTCGCACGTCTCAAATTGGCGAGGGACGAAATCTACTCCTCCTTCATTCATATCAAACATTTCAGAAATCTTCACACAAAACATCAAAATCTGAACAGCGTCTACACTTTTCCTTAAAATGGCTAGGATGGATTTATTTCACCGTTCCTTCCTTAGAAGTTATCCCGCTTACTTTCCATCCATATCAAAATGTTCCTCGATTTTCTCACGAAACATCAAGACTTTGCAACCACCTCTGCACTTTCCTTTGAATAATAAGAACAGGCTTACTACACCGTTCTATCTTTGGAAGTTATCATACTTCCTCTCTACTTTCCACTTATTTACCCTTTACCTCTTCTAAGTTCAGCCTACTAAGGTTTTGCTATCTCGAGAGACTTTCGTTAGCATCTCCGAAATCTCCCAGCAATTCCCAACTATTGACGTCTCTCATTCAGACTGGTAGGGGAATTCTCCACCCTTGATTGACCAACTTTTGATGAGATCCATGGAAATGTAATTCATGCGATTAAGAGATCTCACATTCATAGCCGAATTCATACTCACGGGGTTCCGTATTACAGCTATTTCCTTTTCCAGCTGTTACGGTGCCACACCCTGGTGTCCTCCGTGTTTCTCTACACACTTTCTCNAATTCTCCACCCTTGATTGACCAACTTTTGATGAGATCCATGGAAATGTAATTCATGCGATTAAGAGATCTCACATTCATAGCCGAATTCATACTCACGGGGTTCCGTATTACAGCTATTTCCTTTTCCAGCTGTTACGGTGCCACACCCTGGTGTCCTCCGTGTTTCTCTACACACTTTCTCAGTGGTTTTAGGATATATGGGGTCGAATACCATCGCAACCAATCCTATTAGAGTTCTTATCAGCGATTCCTGGAGGCGGTTGGGCGACGGCTAACCATCAGACACACTTTAGGGCTATAATAGCCACCACAAGTATGAACGTAGTCTTCGGGCCATCTCTCTTCCCAATCCATCGTTGCTGGCGGCACCCAAATCGTGGGTTATTCCTTTGACATTTCGCTCGAACATCGGAGTTGATCGAACAGATCATATATCTTCGGTAACGGGCATCGAATTTTCATTGGTAGCTTATTCGACTCTCGACAGTTTGGGTATACGCGGAAACATCTATTCTCCTTCCTTATAGGTCTCACCAGAGCTCCTTATGTTGACCACCTCGGCCGCGTGAACCCCCTTCTTTGACAACTCTGTCAATCTTTTCGATGGCTCTTCCAATTCAGTACGGCGGCGTGATGAGGTATTTGGGCTACGGATGTAGCACCAGATCTTAAATCGATCTGAAGTTTCACTTGTCTAACAGGTGGGATCCCGGCAAGTCGTCTAGGACTATTCATGGGAGAATCTGAACGATTGGCACGCATTCTCTACGTTTTTCATTCTTCTCCTTCTCAGTAACAAGGCAGGTGTTCACTCGCTCCTACTATAAGTTAATTGCTCCCGGAATTTAATCATCGCAGTGTATGACATGATTGCTACAAGCAAGCACATCTCTCTACCACTTACGAGATCATTAGTCATCAGGAATTTGTCCAACTCGAAGTCTTCGTCTATGCATTGCTCAGGGTTCTAGAATTATCGGAAAGACATGGTTGCATAGGACGCTATGCAAAAGAGTTTCTCTTTCTTGGATGAAAATTAGCATAATGGAATCTTCTGAATCAAGGTACGGCGTCGATTACGGCTGGATTTCATAGGACGGTAGAGGAATAAAATCACTCTTAAATGAAAGCGTTTGGATAGAGGATGAGAAAAATTAATTTCTCGATGAGGGTTTAAGCAACTACTCTTAGCATCACATGATTCCTACCTGAATTATACATAGGTGACTAGTCTTTGTATAATTGAAGTCCAATGATGTCATGCTAAGTTTAGTTACAAGAACGAGTGATCAACTCTTTCAGGTTTGAGAACCGTATTCGAGTTGATGATAGCAGCTGATAGGAGGTAATGATATAAACAGTCACAGTAGCTGAAGTAACGCATTAGATACTAGCAAGGATGAATAATAAACGATCATAGAAAAGGTAACGGATTATAGAGAGTCCTAAGCTCGCACGATTCTTGTAGGCGTATCACGAGGGTCTCAGAACATAGAAACTTAAGAAATTCTACTTGATATCATTCCTAGGACAGTCATCCTTTGACGTCACGCCTTACTCTAGGTATCCTCTTCCTTCTCGATTTTCCTTTAGCTCTACAACTCCCTCGTTTCTACAGTCTCCAATACTCATTCATGCAATGTTCCTTCTTTCCCCGTTTAACACTTGCGACACTAGCCTTCCGATCCGACCCAAAGGTTATCTGAACCAATGCATGGGTCTTAGGTCTATGGTCTCTAGCTAAGTGTCCAACCTACAACACTTACGACACGTCTCAGCATACCCACCAGAGTAATGGGGCTCATAACGATCGCACTTAGGTTGATTCTCAGTGTATCTCAGATTTTCCCCAGCTTTAGTAGCATAAGCCTGAACGATTTCTTGTCATTCGTCGGGTTTTCTCTCACCTTATACGAATTCTTCCCATTTCCTCTTGTTTTTCGCTATCTCAGCAATAACATCATCTACTTCCTTAGTCGTATCTCATCCCATTAGACATTCAAAGTACTACGAAGTGTAGCTGATCACTAGGTAACGCCTCATCCTCGTTAGATGAGGGCAATCCATCCATATAGTGCTCTATCTTATGCGCTTCGGTATGAGCTATCTCAAGTCACCATAGTGACAGCTCCTGGAAGCTACAGGCTCAGCTTGACATGTCGATGCCTCTCGCCTCATGATTCCGTACTTTAATCTCTCATCGTTCTCACCTTACCACAAATGAGTAGTTTCTAATCAATATCGCCTTAAATTCTCCTCAAAACATAGAATAAGTCACCTCGATGCTCCTATCGAGTGAACAAGGCCTCCTTCGCCTTGGATTTCCTTCCTTCTCAATGCATCAAGACAACAACTTCCTCGATCCCTCCAATTCAATTGCCATGCGACTCCATAACTTCCTCATACACTCCCTTACGGCGTCGTTCGTGGTCCTGAAGTTTGCAATACGTCTTGTGGGACCAGGTTGTTCGTAGTTTAGCTTGAATGGCTAAGGCTGACCACAACGACCTTTGTGAATAGCATCAGCTAGATGTGCCCATGCGACATTGGTATGAGCATTCATCATTATCGTGCCGATACCAGATCTTCCAAATTTCATCAACGGCAAATAGAAGCGGCGTTGGTAGCTAAAAGCTAGGATATCTAACCGGGAATTATTCGATTCGGGGTTCGCAACAATCAAATCCACAACTATTCGTACTCTTAACTCAATAGTTATAAGGTGGTTTCTCAGATGATGCTAGATGGCATTTCAGAATAATAGGACGAATGTCCGATCTCAATATTAACTGATAACGAATATGACGGAACATATGAGTATGTTACCGCTCTAGAATCGATTAGTGAGGGCTGGATAGGGAGGAGGTACAGTCTATGACAACGGTGGTATATTATTATCGTATTCAGAGCATCACACACAATTTACGAGTCATAAGGGTGGGTCATACGCTAATAAATTTCCTCCGACGCACTTATCAGCCCTATTGGGTTCGTCAACCCACGAAGTCCGATAACTGTTGCGGTCTGGTCTATTAACGTTAAACCAACCCGTAACTCAAACCGTAATAAAATCTTCCAAATCAATATGCCACATATCTTATCAATCAAATATAATCTCAATTCTAATACCACATAATTCCAAATATATCATTAACGCAAAAATCACATAACTCAATATACGTTCAAGGGTGCATAAGTCCAAATCAATTATCATATAATTCTCAACTATATCCAAATCAAGAAGTCAATGCATCCCGCATTGCTCTAATCATGCTTAATCAAGCTCGAATAATTCTCAATATGCCATTCGATCGTAAAACCGAGGCTTCCAATGATTTCCAAATCGTCTCAATCACTTACCAAACATAACGTCAAGAACATCAAATAAACACGCAAAGGGAATAGTGAAGTCCTAACGCAACACTAGTTTCCCGCGTCTAACTTCCAAATCACATACTTAAGTTCTCGCATCTATCCCAAAATAATCATTTCATATTCTCATAGTGAACTTATCTTAAGGTGAATACTTTGGCTTGGCAGCTGGCAGGCGTCGGTCGAGGATCGATTTTTAATGAAAAGAGTTTTATGAAAATGGTTATAGTTTAGGTTTTGAAAATTACCTAGTTCTCTTTAACCTGGCTCTGATACCAATCTGTAACACCCCCAAAATTCGTACAGCGGAAGACTTAACAAGTTTTCAGGGTGCTACTACAATGGGTAGACATCACAAGTATAGATAACGAGATAGTATGTTTTTTAATGTAAAAGGAAATCCATCCTTTGGTTACCAAGTTTGCATTCATCAATCTAGTAGAGGAAAGCCCATAAAGGAGTAAGAGATAGGTCCTCATAGTAAAATCAGAGTTCTTGTCGATCCTTCAGACACACCAATTGCCAAGCCTCCAAATGTAAGTAAGTCATGCTAACACCTTAGATACCTGAGAAAGACATGCTAAAAATCAGCAACACTGGTGAGTTCATAGGTTTAAGGTTAAAAGAATACGGGACCTGAAGAGTTTAGTGCTATGTGTAACTAGAGCAGGCATAGACATCACAATCCAACCTCATCATAATCGCAATCAATAGTTTATCATCTTAGGCAAGATGAATGGTCATAGTGAGCGGGCCCCTCAACGGTCACTAGTCAGGCTACAGCAAGGAACCACCCATTACTGCCCCGAATCTAGGCCGCAACAGAGTCTATTCCAAACTAGGGTCAAAACGCCCTAGCTCTAGGTCAACTTCTACTTCCGTCTAGCCTAAAAACTAGTCTACACAATAGCAAAACGAAGTAGTAACAGGTCCAAGAAAACGGGCAGCATGTATTCTCCCCCAAGTTTAGAAAACGATCAAAACAATTAAAATACGAGTAAAAGTGGGGCTACGAACTCACCTCAGGTCCAGCAAATAGCATAAATATCAACAGACGCAAAGAAAGTATCAACTATCATGCACAGCGACTACTGACTCGGCACTACCTAATAATATCAATACGCCTCAGTATAAATCCCAAGTAAATATTTCCCAATCCCGAACGTATTCCATTATCATTTCCAAAATCTTTTTCTCATATCCGTTTTAGTGTTTGGTATCGTTTGGTATCGTCGTGTGTGTGAGTGTGCGTTAGAGACAAAGTCTCGACTCAAGTGAACTTACGCCAAATAAGTACCTCAATAAAGATCATAGATGCATAAATCACGAAATCACATAGCGGCATAAGCCTCAAGTAAACCAAGTAGTTCACATACGTACAAGTCAAGTAGCACATAAGAGCATATCATATCAATTAGGTCATGTAGTTCACCAAATCATGTAACGTTATACAAACCAAGTTTTATGTCAAAAGCTAAGGTCAAAGGATATGACCTCAAGAGTCAATAAGTTTCCGTACAAATGGTCGGTCTCTTATCAAGTTGTCAACTTGATAAGCGTAACCATTCTTCCGTTTACTTATTGATTCCAAAGTTATATCGCCTATAATAGTTGTAGGATATATTTCTCATTAATATTATCATCTAATACTTTCATTGGATTCCCATTGACTTGTCGGTCCATTAAATCCAATGATCGTACTACGGTGATCTATTAATGTTAAACCGATCCGAAACTTTCTAACGATAGAGGTGAAATACATACTCTAAGAGTAATATATATATCCGAGTTTCACGTGTACTCGGATTTTTAATAACTCACGTCGTACAACGTTTGTTTTGAAAACATTTATGTTTTATTTTCAAAGCATTTCCATTTTACTCATGAAACGAGTTTGTTCTTACGACTTAATAAGGTTTCCGATAAGTATTAATCTAATTTAATAGATAATAGTTATCGTAAACGTTATCACTTATTTATAATATAAGTGAATGTATATAGGTATGTTTGCATACTAATATACTTTGACTCATATATATATATATAAGTTAGTCGTTACTTTATATTAACTTACCTATAACTATATAAGTGAATATGTATACATACTTGCGCAATATACACATTTGACTTATATATATAAGTGAGTTTTATCGAATAAATGTCTAACGAGTTATTATTTATCCGAGTCCGCATGTCCGAGTCATCACATCTCGGTCCACCAAATTACATATAGTCTACTAATCTCATGTTACGGCGTTGTCGAAGCCAACCATTGACTAAAAAGTCAAGGTGACCTCGATGTTGCGCAAAGCTCACAAGTATTATCATATTATGTCAAAAGTAACATATAACGAGTCTCATCTCTTAACCAAGTCAAAAGTCCAAAAACCGCTATCCAAACTCTAATCTCTTATGGCCGTCTACGGCTCACGTCTAACTTAATCTCCGTCAACTATTATTTGTCACAATATTAACATTACCACTTCGGCCGAATACCTTTATTTACCATAACAAGTTACAACAACAATAATCAATAACCATCTCATGGCCGAGACCCTAGTGGTCTCGGCTTGTTCTACGGCAGCCCACAACACGGAAACAACAACAACAACAAACACAAATACCAAAACCAAAATTTCTACTCCTAATCCCTACTCAAAACCTCACGGCTCATCCCAAAACAATACCAGATTCGATCCAAAGTCACTAATAACTAGAACAAGGAATTCAATAATATTAACAAAAGGAGTAAACAACAACCAGAAGAGAAAACATCACGAATGCCATAAGATCCGGCGACAACCAGAATATGAATATCCAAAAATTACGTGAGCTTAACCAATAAATCTGAACCTGAACTCCAGAAATAACAAACGACAGGAACAACAATAACAAGGATCACTACAATAACATTTAAACAACAACAAGAACACGAAAACAAGAACAACATCAGGGATACCGAAAAGTCACAAACCAAGAACCAAACACTGCTTCACCATGAGCTCATGCTCACGGCTTGGCTGGCCGAGACACAACAACACACAACACACGGATCTTGATACCAAACTTATTTTAACCGCGTTTTTATTCATCAAAAGCTTATAAAATATCTAAACCCATTTCCAAATCAACCCGAAAAATAGAACTAGTCACGAGTTTGACTCGTGACCTAGTCAAACCACGCGTATAACGCGTTTTGTCACCTTTCTGGACTACAAAATTTACGGATCTTCATAAAGAAATAAAGATGGTGGTGGTTTGATGTTTGAAAGATATGAGTTCGTGGTGTTTAGGGTCGTTTGGAGGCGCGTGCCTTATATCAAGTTGAAGAGAATGACGTGGGGATTATTTTGGAGGTGGAGGTGAGTGATTTAGGGCGTCGGTGTGGTGGTGGTGGCCGGCCAAAGTGGCGGCAGTGAGGGTGTTTGGTGGGTGACGGCTTAGCACAAGAGAGAGAGGGAGAGAGGTGAAATGAAATATGTGAAGTGGTGTGGTTAGGGTTAAGGGTATATAACCCGAAAATTGCAAATAGGTCCATATCTTTTATTTATTTTCAAAAAGAGGGTTGGTGCAAGGACTTGCGGTGAAATTTTTAATAAACTCTCCCAACATTACTTACTTTCATTACCGAAAATACTAAACGTTACCAACATTAATTTACTCGCCACCAATCACATTAAATACGTGTTTCTATTAAATTTGATAATAAACACGCTTATAAAATAAAACGTAATCATTTCTAATTCAATCCCGACTCTCATTTCCCGAGCCCATATTTGTTATCAAAAATCCCCAACAAGCGTTTACATACTCGTCATTATTTTAAAATAGTTTCTTCACAAACTGTGACTATAAATACGTCTCTATTAACTTTTGAGTAACAAAATATATATTTTACATATTATTAGGTTTCCTAGTGCCAGAGTCGAAGTAGTGCCTAACTTAACGCAACAAGAATGGTCTAACGACAAACATTCTACACAAATAATCAACGATACGCATCACGTTCCACATAATCAATCACTAATTCTCGTAATTTCTGAAAAACCGTTTCAATAATATTAACGATTCATTTTAATTATATTTCCTCATTTTAAATCCGGTTTCAAATTTTACCAGTTGTCACATAAGAAAAGGGCTCAAATATCCTCATGAAAAGAATAAGAGGTATTATCGCAGATGTTTAGAGCTAAGTGATGACTATAAGAGAGATGAGGCAACAATTAGCTGGCTCACACTTGGATACGTGAGCATTAGTGACACTAGGTGAGCCCGACTTTGAGTCTAGCTACAAGACTCGTTAATAAAGAAAAGCGCTTCTTGGGAGGCAACCCAAGCTTTGTGTGTTTATCTGTTTGTTTGTTTGATTTTATTTGCTTCCGTATGTATGTTTTATTTTTATCGTTATTGATTCATGCTTCGAAACTAAATTGTGAAAATGCTTTATTTTGTTTTTAACTTCATCTTAACTACCCCTATACTAACTGTAAGAGGGAATTTGTGTCTTGGACGGCTGAAATGGATGTTGAATTTATAAGGGTGATGATTTTAGAAAAAGACAAAGGTAACAGGATTTGTGGAACATTCACGTCTCAAGCGTATGCAAATATGGTTGAGGAGTTGAATAGAACTCTCAAATTGAAGTTAAGCCGAAAACATTTACAAAATCGTCTTGGAACCATTAAAGAACATTTTGCGCTATGCTATGATGTTTTCCGTGGAACTACATTAAGTGGTTTTTCTTGGAACCCAATAACTGAACTAATTGAGGCTGAAGAAGAAGTGTGGAAAGCTTTGATCGAGGTATGCTTTGCTCATCTTATTATATGTTTCTACTTATTGTATGCTTATTTATTTACGATATTTTTTATAGGCGAATCCAGAAGCTTCAATATGGAAAACGAAAACGATTTCAAACTATGATGACCTTTATGAGTTATTTGCTAAAGATAGGGCAACAGGTGGTGGTGGTGCCAATACAGCCAAAGAAAGAAGAAAAAGAATGAATAGAAATCTCGAATCTACTAATGAGATTGATTTGGATGATTCTGAAGACATTGATGACATTGAGATAACAACAACTACTCCACCTTCACAAAAAAAAAGCCTCAAAAAACTAAGAAGAAAAAGGTCGAAGAAGAAAGTGATTTTGTTTCTAAAATCATGGGTTCATTTTAATGTGTAGCTGATGCAATGAAGGAGTGCACCAAGGTACTTGTTATATCTAATTTACGTAACATTATAAAGATAATTGGCAAGAAAAACATAAAAGTGAAAACATATCTTATGAATGCATTAGGAATTGAGCAGATTGCTTTGTTTATATACTTATTTTTAAGATTGTTTTATTAGGTAATATTTATGTTTATATACTTATTTTTAGGCAATTGTTGGATCACGTCCCCAAGTGTATTCGGGAGCCGAAGTCTATGCTGAGTTGAAACGCATGGGTTTCGAAAGTGATGTCTTGGAAAGAGCCTTCGTTTTTCTGTTGAAAAGTCCAGAATTTACTCAAGCACTTTTCGATTGTCCAAGTGATATGCGGGTTTCCGTCTTAACAGAAATGATGAGTATGGGTGATTAAATGTCGATGACAAGTGTTATAACTCATGGTCTAATATATGGATCTGGTGTATTTTGGGTGTTGTAACAGGTAAATGAATGATCTGATCTGGTGTTTTTTGGGTTGTAGTAACAGGTAGTGTAGTTTTTGGTATAAGGTATCTACTAGTTGCATTTAATTGCAGTAGGCTGTTTGTTTTTGTGTAAATTTGATGATGTATGGTTATCATCTTGGCAACTAAATTCTGTATGATACCATAAATATACTTTGAATTGGAATGGCATATAGGATGCTGATTTTGGATGATATGATTTTACCATTGTTTTGTCAACTGTATTCATCTTACAATAATGTTGAGATGATGTTTATAAGCAAAAAAAAAGTTTCCAAGTTATGGTTTATGTATGTATTTTGACTCATGAGTTATGGTCTGTAATAAGAATTCGGGTCATAGATGTAGCAGTTCATATACTTGTTATTATTTCTTCTTGTGATCATAAGGGGCATAGTTGTCAAATTAGCAGTTATGTAGCAGTTTATATACCTTTCATCCTTTCCATTTTATACAACTCAAGAACACAAGCAAGATTGTAACAATCCCTCATTTCCTGTCCCCACCACTTCACACTCCTTCCCTTTACTCCCCTTTCCCTCTATATAAAATCTAAAGAACAGAGTGTCACGGTCTAAAAGCTTCACTAGTAAAATATATAATTTAAACTGATATTCGGAATAGGCAAATCTTATGGTGAAAGCACTAATTTTTTCGGCCTGTTTGAATATTGTAGCCCACCCCATGCCCCTCATTTTGCACAAGCCACAACTTTGTCACCACAAACCAATACTCAAAACCCCTTCCTAAGCCATTATTATAAGGAAAAAAAACACTTTTGATACACTATTCACCCGGATGCTATTAAGAAAGGAATATAGTGTTCTTATTTAAAAAAAAGTAAGCAATTTTATCTTTTATAACAATTTTCAATTGTGATAAGAACAAACAAAAGCATGTTTGTGTAAACCAATCGGTTTTGTCTTTTCAAGGATAATTTTCGTTTATTTTTGCATATCATGAGGTATGTTTCACTGCAATTTTCTGTTTGAATTTTTTTTATGATTGTTTTCTTCTTTTTATTTTTTTTCCTTTTACAGTTCAAGTGTTAAAACTTTTATGAATCCATCAATTCAACCAACTCAAAAGGTATGTGCCTTTTGGATTTATTGTGTATTTGATAACTTTAGTATTTGTCTATGTACATATAGTTTTTGATAAAATGCCTAATTGACATTATTATTTGAATTTTTCAGATATTCTTTTGGATTGTCCATGCTAAAAAGGTTGAGGGTATGTTGTATCTGTAAACTCTTATTTCATTACAATAATTCAGAATTCTTATATGCTAAGAGTTATTGCAAAACGATCTTCAAATTTGAGCAGTGTCACTTTATTATAAATACATAATCACTGACATTTCTTGAATGCAAAATCGACTAATGGCTTCTAATAAAATCCTCAACGACCGCAAAGTTGGTGCACTATGCTTTTAGAATCTTGGTTGGAGTTTATTCATGACTTCTCACATGGTACTATTAGTTATTCACTTTTGTTAGGAATCTTTAGCCTCCTTAATACAACTTTTAAGGCAATAAAAAAACTGATTATATGCAGTTACTTAACGGTTTCTTTTATATATATATATATATATATATATATATATATATATATATATATATATATATATATATATATATATATATATATATATATATATATATATATTGAACTTAAGCTGTTACTTAAGTAGCACCATTTATGTTGCCAACTAATATGTTTGGTTACGGTTGAATTTACAAAGTATTATATGAAATATATGTGAAAAGTTAATTTTGATCTTGAGTACATATTGTCTCCAATTGATAAGGTTTTTATATTTACCTTTTGGTTGCAGCATGCTATTGATAATCCATGTCACTTTCACGTCCAAGCAGGGTTAAAAGTTAAGATCATGCGCAAGCCGAGCCATATTGTAGAAAACTGTATATGCCATAGTCCAAGAATGTGCTTTTAAACAGAAAAGAAGCAGAATTTGCTCTTTCAGCATTGATGGAAATTAAGCCGTTACTTAAGTAGCACCATTTATGTTGTCAACTAATATGTTTGGTAACGGTTGAATTTGCGAAGTATATGAAATATATGTGAAGAGTTAATTTCGATTTTGAGTACATATTGTCTCCAATTGATAAGGTTTTTATATTTATCTTTTGGTTGTAGGGTGCTATTGATAATCCATGTTTCTTTCACGTTCAAGCAAGGTTAAAAGTTAAGATTAGGCGCAAGCCGAGCCCTATTGCAAAAAAAAGTATATGCCATAGTCCAAGAATGTGCTTTTAAACAGAATAGAAGCAGAATTTGCTCTTTTAGCATTGATGGAAATTCCATCTTAGTATGAAGCAACAATTGAACTTAAATTACTAGGGTACGTGACCTCTTTTTAGGATCTTGCTTGAGTACTTTCTCTCATCCATTTTGAATCTCTTTATTTGAATATGCAGATGTCCATCTGCAGGTGACACATGCACTTTCACGTGCAGGGCTGAGTCTTCCAATCTTATTATTGGTATCGACTTTACTAAGAGCAATGAGTGGACTGGTAATTTTCTATCCATGGCGCTATTTTTAATTCCGTCAATTGAAGTGAAACATGCTAACACTGGTACAAAAAGTTCTGTTGGTCACGCCAAAAATGTGTGACGATATGCATATAGTCACGCACGTTTTTTTCGTCATGTGTGACAAAAGGTCCCGCCACCGTAGGTGGCATATGGTCACATTGTTGAGTTCGTGGCCTTTTCCATCGAAAAAGAGTGACCAAAACCCCAAATATGTGTAACAAATTAGACACAAGTTTTGTTGGATTAGTAATTATCAGTGACCGTAAACAACTTATAGTCACACGAATGTTTTTTGAGAGTGACTATTGTTCGTCCTTTGGCCACATAACTATATAATATATGTGACATTTGAGATGATATATTCAAGTAAATGTGTATTTTGTGTGACTATTTCCCGTCATGTGGCCACATGAATATACAATAAATGTGA
>LBNU01002381.1:87147-99366 GCA_014162995.1 Artemisia annua
AATTGTGTGACATATATTTGTCACATATGTATATCTATAGTGTGACTAATGTTTCGAGCTCATTTGTATCTGTCACACGTCTCGAATTAAAAGTGATTAAATAATCCAAAAAATTTTTTCCAGTTACCTCTAGTCACATAAATATTCATATGTGTGACAATAGAATTCCGAAATGGTCACACAAGTCGGATCAAGTGTGGCTGTTCATTTTATTATGGTACATTTAGTCACATATAAATGTTACAGTGTGACATTTCAAAAGCGACCATGCGTGACCAATAGAACTTTTTATACTAGTGTAACAGTTGTTGATTGTGTAATCAGGTTCAAAATCCTATCGCTTTCGAAGCTTGCATCCTATCGCTCTCGAAGCTTGCATCAAATGGCCTAATAAGCTCTGAGAAACAATGCCAAACACCTGTTTTTATGTGAGTGTGCTTTGAGCTTTAGATTTGTCTTATGATTCATCCCTCGGTCCATCACGGGGTCTTTGGATGTCCATTTACCAAGTTATTATGAAATAATATCAACAATAAGTAGTTGAAATACATTGGAGTAATAGGTTCCTTTAATGTTTTTGTAGGTGATATTTGAGACAGCAAGTGCAGATGTGTGTTTAGTGCAGCTACAATTATCAGAGGTACTCTTAACATGTCTTGATATATTTCAGCAACACTATAAACCTTTAAATAGATTGTATTTGTGAGGTTTGAGTAGTAAGGCTGACCTTTGGAGTTGATTAAAGAAATATTTGGAGTTGACCCTTCGAATTCAATGTCACGGACGACAACGGGTCAAGTTAGTACGAGTTGATCTTTGTGAACAATCGTTTTGGTTTGACATCTTCCAAGTCTGTTGAGTATTTTAGTGTTGGATTAGGAACCTAGGATTAAATGGTATTTATCATAAAAGTCAAAGTTTTGGCCGTCCCCTTTTTACTGTTTTTGTTCATCCTTTAAAAAAGAAGGATTTGGTTGTCCCCTTGTAACTGTCCCCTTTTCTGGGATGAATTTATAATAATTTTTAGCTTTTGCTCAATTGTATAGAAAGTTGCAAGAAAAAGATATTGGATATATGTTAGTGTAGTGTAAATAGAATTTAGAGGCAACAATGCTATTAGTTTTGTGTTCTTTATCAGTGAAATATGGCATGATTGATATATCTATACTACCATATAAAGCATTTAAGTTGTGGGCTCCACCAAAAATTAAGATAAGGAGCTCTAATTATGCGGTGACATGTGTCACTTCTCAACTAAAAAATCACCTTTATATTCAAATTGAAATATCTTTTGATATATTTAATTTTTGGATGATCTAATTTCACCTTATTTTCTAAAATTTTATGCTCTTTAATTCAACATCCATTTTGATATATTTTTTATGAGCTTTTAGTTTTTGCATTTTTATGGGTTACTATTTTTATACAAATTTTTACAACTTTAACCTTTATTTGAATCAATACAAACTTGATTCGTCAAAATTATAACTTTTGGGGGAGTGTTTGACGGGTAAAAAATTGTGAGGGTCTTTATGCGCGAACACGTATACTTTCGGAGTGTTGTGTAACAAATTCACTAAGCGGGTACTGAATTGTGAGAGAGTTGGATTAGCAATTCATTTATTATGTTTATATTATAACTATATCTTTTTTCGCCGCCGCTGTGCGCGGGTATCCAACTAGTCTGTTTATCATGTGTAATGAAGTATGTTCTTTGATTGGCAATGCTCAGTTCATGTGATGCGTTTTTTCTTTTTAGGGAATAAGTTTTCGATCCAACTTTATAACTAACAAAGGTTTCTTCATGCAATATGTGGGCAAGTTAACAAACTGACCGTTTTGTCAATCCGTATGCTGGGAATGATTGTCGACATTTCTCTTTAGATCTGATTTGGAGTTTTTACAGTTGGAAATTGATCGGTTTTTGTATTTAGATAGTGATGATCTAAATGTGTGGTTAGTTAAACGTGTATAGGTATGTGTGTTTTAATGTAAAACTCATATTCATGCACATAAAATATAGCTTGGTTTTTTTGCTCCATCAATTTAGGGAGTCTTTTTTTTGTTGTTTGTGTTTTAAGAATGTTTGGGTGTTTAACTTTTTTTTTTTTTTTTTTTTTTTAAGTAACTTATAATGTATTTGTTAAACAATTTAGTATTATTTTTTTTATTAATGTTTTTTAAATATCATATATGTTTTATATGTTTGTTGTTACATATTTCATTTATTTTGTTAAATTATGTTACTCTTTTTAATAGAAAATGTTGTCAAAAGTACATACCAAAATTTTTTTATGCCTTTTGTGTCATTAACTTTATTTTATTTTTATGTAATCTGACTGTTATCTATTCATACATCTAGCATATCATTTATTTGCATGATATCACAAATCGATGCTTATATAAACATATTTCTTTTGATAATAAATATAAAACATTCAACGGTTTTAAATTTACTCCCGTGAATTTCACGGGTTAATAACCTAGTACTGTATATATTTTCCTATCTTGCATTGTTTTTAAAATTTGACATTTTAAAATTTGACACGTAGCTTAATCCAATAGATTGCATATTAATTAAAACCAAGGGACCAGAGATGCAAATAAATGACTTTGGTCAATCAACTTGCCTTTAGTCTCTTTATAACTTCATTTCATCATGCATTTTGATTCATTCATTCATACAAACCGTACTTCACTCTCAAAGACTTCCATCCATTGGTAAACTGTAAGTCTTTCTATACTCAAATTATTACTTTTAATATTGTCTCATTTTATAACATTTCAATATAATTATGGATCCAACTGTAAATCATTTATAATATCTTGTGTGGTTATTATTTAAAGTGTTTATTAGATCTAGCTAGTGAGCCAAATGACTAGGTTTATATAAGCAAACAGTTTGTAATAGTTTTAAATGTCAAATTGTTCATTGTGCTAGGGAAATTATTAAGGCATATATAGGATTTGAATATAGTTCCATCTTTGTCCAATTTTTTACATAGCATGATGATTATAGAATTATCTAAAGATTGATTTAAAATTTAGAAAACATTTTAACTTATTTTTGTGTTGCTATCATTTTAAGACTACTTATGAACCAGAGTCACATATTTAGTCAAAGGAATTTTTTATGAATTGTAACATATACATATGCTTGTGGGTCTAAAAATCTTACTTTTTAAATGTAATTTGACCTTATCTTAGTCATGGATTCTTCGTACTAATTATTAATAATTGCTACTCTCTCTCATGATCTTTACTTCTGAACGCAGTTCGATAGCTCATCATTGATAATGGCTAATACGTCCATTCCCCGTCGGTGGAAATATGATGTTTTTGTAAGTTTTAGAGGTGAAGATATCCGTAAAAACTTCATGGATCATCTGTTCAATGATTTCAAGCAAAAAGGAATTCATGCTTTTAGAGATGACAGAGAGTTGCCTAATGGAGAAGAGATATCTCCTCATCTCTACAAAGCCATTGAAGAATCGCGGTTTTTGATAGTTATCTTCTCCAAAAATTATGCTTCTTCAACATGGTGTCTGAGGGAACTTGTCAAAATACTTGAGTGCAAGAATATTGAAAATCCAAAACATGAGGTTCGTATTATCTTTTATGATGCCAAGCCTCATGTGGTGAGAAAACAAAAAAGGAGTTATGACGAAGCGTTCATTAACCACAAAGTTTCAAATAAAACAGAGGTGGATAAATGGAGAGAAGCTTTATCCATGGCAGCTGATCTGTCTGGATGGGATCTCCAGGACGTGACAAATGGGTAAATTTCTTGTTTTTGTATTTTCTTTTTATTTTATTTTTTTGCATGTTGCATTCTTCCAAACTAGTAAAACTTGTACTTCTTTTCTCAACAGGTTTGAGTCCAAGTTCATCAATAAAATCTCCAATGACATCTTCAAAATGTTACATGATGGACCCTTGCATGTTGGTGAGAACCTTGTAGGACTAGATACCCTTTTAGATAAATTAAACTTGTCACGCTTTCTTGGGTCAGATAAGGTTAACATGATTGGAATATGTGGTATAAGCGGAATAGGAAAGACAACTCTTGCCAAAGCTGTCTATAACTCGATTCATACCCACTTTGGAGGAAGTTGCTTTTGTGAAGATGTCAAAGAAGTCACAAAACGACAAGGCATAATTCAAGTTCAAAAGCATTTGATTAATACGATTCTGAAAACCGAAGATCTGAAGATATCATGTGTTGGTGAAGGTTCTATAGTCATAAAGCAAAGGATGGCATGTAAGCTGATCCTGCTTGTTTTGGATGATGTGGATCATCAGGATCAGTTAAAGGCACTAGCGGGTTCGGCTAGTTGGTTTTGCCCGGGAAGTTTGATTATTTTCACAGGTAAAGATAAACAGTTGCTAAGATCTCATAGAGTGGATGAAATCCATGACATGGACTTCCTAGATGAGGATCAATCTCTTAAGCTCTTCAGTTTCTATGCCTTTGAGGAAAAACATCCTTCTACAGGCTTCCAAGAACTTGCTGACAAAGCTGTGAAATATGTGCAAGGTCACCCTCTAGCTCTCATAGTTTTAGGTTGTTTCTTATACGGCAAAACTGTGGGTCAGTGGGTTAGTGAACTGGATAAGCTCAAATTACATCCCAATGAAGAGATACAACGAGTACTTCGTTTAAGTTATGATGGGCTAAACTTCCAACAGCAAAATAGCTTACTTGATATCGCATGTTTATTCATCGGAGAAAACAGTGAATTTGTAGCAAGCATACTAGATGGCTGTAACTTTTTTGCAGATACAAACATGCAAGTTCTAGTTGATAAGTCATTAATTATGATCCGTAGTGACATGTCACTTCAAATGCATGACTTGATTCATGCAATGGCAAGGGAAATCATTCATGAAGAATCTATCATGACTGGAAAACAGAGGAGATTGTGGAATTCTTCTGAGGTTTACAATGTATTGAGTGAAAATAAGGTAAGTAGCGGTATATGATTCTTTTTTCTCTTTATTAAAGAATTAGCAAAATATCCTAATGAAGCTACACATTTTTGCTTTTACAGGTGCCAATAACTGAAGCAGTTGAAGTTCTAGTCCTTTCGTTAGAGAAATTTAGTCAAAAGGTTCACATAGATGCTAATGATTTTGCACATATGAAAAAGTTGCGGATTCTGAAAATCTATCAAGAGGAAAAATTATATGAGCAGAAACTTGAATTGGAGGACCACAATGTGATCTTCTCAGGAAATTTGTATTATTTGTCTAATGAGCTAAGCTTGTTTTATTGGCATGGATACCCTTTCAAGTACTTACCTTCAGATTTCTATCCAAAAAATATTGTGGCCATTGACCTTTCTTACAGCAACATTAAACATTTTTGGACAACACCTAAGGTATTTCCTTGTACACGCATGTCTTCCTACTTGATACCTAATGATCCGATAACTCATTTTCTTTTTTTCTCTCTCATATGGATGTCAGTGCTTTATAAGGTTGAAAGTAATGAAGCTAAGGTACTTTTGTAGCCTAACAACCACCCCTGACTTCTCAGAGATTACAAGTCTTGAAGAGCTAAGTCTTGAAGGTTGTGTGAATTTGGTTAGCATTCATCCCTCAATTGGAATGCTCAAGAGGCTTGTTGTGTTAAATCTGAGAGATTGCAAACGACTTCAGAAACATCCTTCTTTTGTATCCTCTCTAATAAACCTTGAATCATTGTCATTCGTTGGCCAAGGGATGATTCAACCTAGATGGTGGACTTCAATCACCGCTCCTTTTGGTTTCCTAAGTAAACAACAACATCCCCAAAGATCAGTATTGTCTTCATTGGCAGGTTAAAATATGTTAGAGTATCTGAATTTAAGCTACTGCAATTTAGAACAAGTGCCTGAGAGCATTGGAGGCTTATTATGTCTAACGGGTCTAAACTTAAATGGGAATAATTTTACTAGCTTTCCTGGAAGTTTGAGTCAACTTTCTCATCTTTATACACTTACACTTAATGGTTGCAAGAAGCTGGAAGTGTTGCCTGAACTTCCACCAAGCCTAGATTATATTTATGCATGTGATTGCTCATCCTTAAGAGAAGTGTCGGGATCATCTAAAAACCCATTCAAGTACAATTGTTTCAGGAATTGTCCAAAGCTGTTTAAGAATGTTACCATTGATAGCGAGGGGTCTATATCGAACACTCAGTGTCATGACTCATCTATAACTTCCCGAGGTTTTGATCACCAGCTTTCTGCTTTCCTTGGGTATTTGGGAATCCAGACTAACAGATGCGAGTTCTTCCGTTCGCCAGAAAGTGCCTTTGATTCTTTAGGTATAATTTATCATGGGAATAGCATGCTAGAGTGGTTTACAAATAGAAGTACGGAAAATCATGTAAAGGTTGAATTACCATCAGATTGGTGTTATGATAAGTTTAGGGGATATGGAACTTGTGTTGTTTTCAAGGTCAAAAAGCCTCACACATCCATTAGTTACTCTGTAAAGAACTTTGATGGAGCTTTTCTGACTTTAAAATATAGCTCTACAGAATTAAATAACGATGAGTCATATATGATATGGTTGGATTATATGAGTGGCACAAGGGAATGGAAGGAAGCAAAGAATTTTGTTACATTTTGTTTCGAAGAGAATAATGAAGATGTTGAGGTGAAGGAGTTTGGTGTAAGACTAATTTGTGATGGAGATTTACAGCAAGACGTCACAAACTTGAGTATGTTTCAAGACCTCCCAACTCTATCACAACACGGTGGGGCCATGAGCTATAATGGGCGTTTTGGATATAGCAGTTGGTCCTGGTAGTCCAATAACAAAAGGGTTTGTATTTTGTAATTTTTATTTGTTAGCCACTGTTTAGACAAATTCCTAAATATATTTTATGTCGATAGTTTTGATTTTAACACCAATTACAAGTTTGATTTATTAATCGTGAATGCTAAATTTTAGTTTTTTGATTTATCCTTTTTCTGTTATTATTATTATTATTATTATTATTATTATTATTATTATTATTATTATTATTATTATTATTATTATTATTATTATTATTATTATTATTATTATTATTATTATTATTATTATTATTATTATTATTATTATTATTATTATTATTATTATTATTATTATTTTGCCTAGCAACTATGGGCTTAACTTGTGTGATGTAGTCAAAGTTAAAACTTTGTTATTACAATGCATCCCTGAAATAATGTGTTCTGGTAGTTATACTTTGGTCCAAACGTGACTCCATATGTGACACTGTGTTCTCTAGTTCTTACGTAAAGAAAACGAGGAAAGATTGGGAAACCAAAAAAAAACTTGTTCTCTAGTTTTTTAGGGGATGAGATTTTTTCATTTCTTTTCCTGTTTTATGTTAATCCATATAATATTTGAGAACACAGCGAAAGCATGTGCGTATTGTCTCAAAATGATTATTGAATATAATCTTTATGGTTATGTGGATTGGAAATGGTAAATCAACCTGTCGATCAGTTCATCTTCACTGATTTTCAAGAAGTAAATTTAGCCGCTATAACGTTTTCATCAGGTCTGTAAATTGATTATAGAAATGACATCTGATAGTGGTCCCATTTACTCTATTCGAGGAAGATTGGGGGTGGTTCCACAAACTAGACTATCATGCTTTGATCGAGTCTATCTTGTTTCTGTTTGACATATCTGATACATCTATATGATCGGATAACTCCAGCAGTTTTTTCCATCCCCTGTCTGTAAGAAATATTGATGTCACAGGGGTCACACACCTACTATTTTCTTGAAGATGTATATCCAAGATTGAGTGGTCGACGCCCTCTAAAAACCCCCTCATTTATCAAGTCACTCTTTGCTGATGAACCTGTTATAGTCACACACCCTGCAGATGTGAGATTTGCAGCCCCACTTGTACAAGATATTAGACAATGATCACAGTATATGGAGGGCTGAAGAGTGATTTGACCTCCTTGTAAACACATAAACATTCATGTTTTTCGTTTGCGCAAATGATTTTTTAGGTACTCATTTTGTAAGATGTTCCTGTAAAGTATTGCTGACAATTGATAGAGTGCATTTTTCTTTTTAGTCCTCATCGAGTTATGCTCCACTTATAGAGATATATGGTTCTAGTTCAAGGCTGGAACGATTGTTGCAAATCTTCCATATGTTTCATTGATCATTACCCTAGATGTATTGTGAAAGAAGGTTGCTTTGAAATGTTTCCATCAAGTGTAAATCCTGCCGATCCTTTTAACATTCCTGGTCAATATAATATTTTTTATTTGCCAAAAAGGAAGTGTAAACGAATCGACGTAGGTTATATTTTCTTTTAAGGAGTCAAATAAAGATATCTTAAAATGGTTGAAACTTGCCTAAACGGTATTTTAGAAATTACAATGCACACAACCCATCGTCTTGTTTCAGAAAGTGTTTGGTTCAAATAGACGTTAAGATTGGTCATCTTTGATTTCTCCATTAGTCTAAGTGCTTATTTCACTAGGAAGCAAAGAATTAACATGTTTTCACCATGGAGTAATGTAGTTCATTCTCGTATCACGTTATCAAAAGTCATCGGTCTCATTTGGCATGCTCCGTTTCCATGAGAAGATCCTCAATATTGATGTAATTTGCATTTTTGCAAGGATACCGATCAATGAGAACATGTGAGACCTCTAGTGTACAAGAGCATTCACCATTGACATCTCATGCATGGTTGTGTGAGATTTTTGAGTCGCGATCTTAAGAGATCATTTCTAAATTAGGCAGGAAAAGCGTGAATTTAGGGACCAGAATTCATCAACCAATCCTCAAGAAGTTAATAAGTAGACTTTAGAATCTATGAATATTTAAGAATATCAATGACAATGAGAGACCCCAAGATGTTGAACCCCTGAGTGAGACTGAGGGCGCATCATCAATTATGCAAATGAATAGAGATAATCCGTCACAAATTGGGTGATGGTTGAAACAACATTCCAGATACATATACATGATGAGACGAACCTGTCGGGACAACATTGAACTCTCTCATAAGCAAAGAAACACATGATTCCGCGATTATTATTTTATATATCATTGAAAAAATCACCTTATCAAGTTCAATACCTTAACCATGTTCTTCCCACAAAAATATTACAGCCTCGCGTCTCAGATTTGCAAGCAAGAACAAAATAAAGCCTGATAAGTTACTTTCCATTTATTGTACAAAAGCAGCCATACTTAACCAGTAGTGCGATATTGCGCTGAAACTCTCTTGGGCGGCAGCTTTCTTAGAATGTAAAGCACTAGAGCGGAAGGGAGGATCTCCACTAGCTGTTGACCACCAAAAAGTAAATCAAAATTGAAAAATAAAGTATTAATTTATAAGAAAATCAGGAAAATTATAAATTATTGAAAATTGGTTCTTGGTACAGTACCATGTAAAAAATCAAGTTTAGGACCGGATGATCAAGAACGTCTAATGACACCTCTGAATCAAAAGCTGACAGAACTTACTGTTGTTGGTGAAATTCAGTTTAGTAATAACTTTCTCCCCACACAATATATCAAGCACTCGACGCAAGAACTCTAGACGTGGCCATTTTCAGCCATTCACCTATAAATGGGTTGATTTGGTATGTTTCTTTCAGACACGTAAAAACAGTCAAGATATACTAAAAAAGAAAACTGGTCAAATAGATTTAATGCCATCTCATGTGTGTTCAAACAATCCCATGTGTATTCAAACACATAGAAACCTTCTGAATCACTTTTCAAATAGTAACGAATTATTGAAATACTTTGCTCATTAGATAATTTTAAATATTAAAAATATAAATAAAAAGTATTTTTGGGTAAGCCTGAACCAGGGTCCCATAGTTACAACACCTCAAGCTCAAGGTTAATAACCCCAAAATCTACTTAAAGATGGTGAAAGTTATTAGTGGCCCACGACATAAGAATCGTAAGGTGATACATCCCATTCTATATTCACGTAGGATGAGTCATGAGTTATTATAACTCCTCAGTCCTCACTTTTTGCAAATTATGTCAATGACGCCACATGCATCTTAGTTTTTTCAAGGAAAAACTGCTTCATTATTTTTTCCTATTCATTCAGGAAAAATTAGTCTAATTGATTTCCAGGTTTAAATTTTTAAGTAAAATTCTATTTATTAGCTAACATTGACATTTTCTAATGTGAAGGTTGAACATGTGTTGAGATAACAGAATATTCTGGCAGCTAAGGAGTTTATTGAACTCTTCTGTGAATTGATCGTGCAAAGACTTTCAGTAATTGCAAAGCAAGGATATATCAGAAGCAACTTTAACCTTTGTATAATTGTATACCACAACAACAAAAGCACTAACTATTTTGCTTTCATGTGTTTCAGAGAGTGCCCAACAGATCTAAAGGAAGGATATCAAGTTTAATATTTGCGGCTCCTGATCTGAACTTCCTGAGTTGGTTGCGCTTAGGTATATATTTTAGAAGAAATATGACAATGATTTTGTTAGTGCAGCTAATGATCTACAACCTGATTGTGGTGTTAATAGAATGGTCAAGAATGTTTATATTCCTAAAACTTTGATTAATATTTTATAGTATATCTGTTTACTGTCTTGTTACGTAACTAGGTTAGATAATCGATACAGTTGTATTATTTTGCAGCTTATTGATAAACTCATCTTTCAGCTGTCTTTTTAGTTTTTTACCTGCTATACAAGGTATTGCTCGAAATAAAATAAGTCTGTTACGTCAAAAGATAAAATTAGTTTTACAATTTGGTTCAAGTTTGTGAGTAGATCCTTAAGAAATTTAAGTAGTTGTAAAACATACTATCAAGTGCTTATAGTGTGTTTGGGATTGCGTTTTGGAGTACTTTTTGAAAATGGTGCAAATGCACAATCTTTTTCTAGAACACAACCCCTTAAAGGTGTGTTTGTACCATCGCTGTATTGCATATGCATTCATGGACACGATTGAGCCTAACATAATTGATTGTCTTGATGTCTGCAGCTTGTGATGAAGGTGAAATAGAAGCTTGAGAAAGATCATTAATTACAATCTCCCTACAGGAAAAAAACGGAAGAGATGATGAGGAGCTCATCCTTTGGTTTCTAAAGGACTCGCGGTTTCAAGTAGATGAAGCTATCTTAACTCACTAAAGCAACCGTGTGTAAATCTTTGAACATATCCTTTCTTTGCTAGAAGCTCGTGTTCTTTTAATCCTTTAGACCCATGTCGGGAATGTTGGTTACGTGTTGAAATATTAGCGTGGGTCTGAAAACATTAATTTTTAAATCTAATTTGTGAATTTTACCAAAATAATGTGCTACATGTGAATATGTGATTACAGAACTACATTATCATTACAAAGTCATCTAAATTTTTCTAAAAAAAGATTTAGGAGGTTTTATGCATTTAGATACCCTTTGAATGACTTTTTACCCGTTTGACCAATCTGACCCGTTTACATTTTAGTTGGATACGCCAACTTAACTCACTTGACCCATTAGACATAAACATAAGGTAAATCAACTCCTTTATATGTAAGTGGGTTGAAGTTGCTGTTGGTGGTTATGAGCCCAGAACAGGGTAAGATAATCAAAGCCTAGCTACGTACCAATTAAATGGTTACCGGATATCACTTGGAATCGTGTTATCACTTTCCAAAGTAAACTATTCGACCCTAATGCCTGGGTATCACGAATATCTACTTGGGATAAGACCAAATGTTTGTTATTGAATTAGGCAGAAATCAATAACCCTTGCGTATCTTAGTGTTTTGTTTTTTGTGTCTGTATCATGCTTATTTGATTTCCTATTTATAGGAAGATACTCATGGCTAGTCCAAATGGAATTATGAGAATTAATCGGCCGATTAATCTCCACATAATTGCCCCCATTATAGCCAAAGATAGTGGTTACATGACCAATTAAACGTAGTCATAAGTACTGGTGTAACTGTCATTTGAATAGGTCAAATCAGTTACATTCCATCAGCAGAATCCTAGCAGCAGACTCATTACACTAGCAGCAGAGTCAGTGCTAGCAGCAGAGTCCTAGCAGTAGACTCATTACACTAGCAGCAGAGTCAGTGCTAGCAGCAGAGTCCTAGCAGCAGACTCACACTATCACAACCACTATTGAGTCAGGGTAATCAGGGACTTGATGGGTGTACACTCCGTACCTCCAAGCCCATTTCCAAGTATGATTTGATCCCTCAAGTGCACTAAATTTTCCAACAA
>LBNU01002381.1:105751-135184 GCA_014162995.1 Artemisia annua
CTATGGCAAGGTAAATGGTTTACAAAGTATAAAATTTTTTCCACCGTAACATTATTAATTATTATATGATATGATTGTTGATTTTAAATTTACTGTTGTATTTACGTTCTATATACTATCAATGATGGATGATACGATGCATATAATGAAGTATCATCTGCATGTATGGGAATCTCCAAAGTATTATTATGGTTTTCCTATGATTCGTGTCCACCATACATGATTTGTTCTAACTATGAACTTATACTGGTACTCATAATGTCCCGTAGAGTTTGCATCTGTTTTCTTGCCAGCCGTCCCACATACCTTCAGGAATCCAATATTTCAGACTTCCTAATATTGTCTCAAGCTAATTGAATAGGATTGAGAGTTTCCTGTTCAAGTTTGTTTTGGTATGACGATTTATAAAATGCCAAGGTCTAAACGTTGGTCTTTCAGGTTGGCCCTATTTTCTACAATAATTCGGTATTCACACACGGACAACATATGTTGCCGTTTCAAGAGTGAAGACTGAAAAAAATGATTTTTTAATAATTCTTGTGGACATATGATGGCGAAATATCGCGAATACACCACAAAACGTTGTATACAAAGAATATTATTTCGCATATGAATAAAGTTTATGTTATTATTTTTAATATGACGGTTACCATTATTGTTTTTATAATATATGGACCAGTGTATTATATATTCTCAATTTGTTTACTCCAAATAGCCCTCATGCCGCGCAAGCCGCAAAGATAAATCTTCCACTTGAATGAAACACATCTATGAGATTTGATGTTTGAGTTATGGTAATAGTTTTGAGTATTTGGATAGAAGCAAACTGCTTATAATTTTGTCCTTATTTGATCCTATAAATCCTTATAATTGCCAAACACTAAAATATTTGCTTATTTGATTATCGCACTTTGTTACCGTAAAATCTAATTAATCTAATAGAAACTATTGCCTGGTTATTGCTTTTAATGCACAGGATCAGCCTTTAAGTATATTGGATAGAAGCAAACTACTTATGATCATGTGTTTATTTAAGGGTCAATTTGTCTTATTGTATATCTACTAAGATTGGATGTGTGTATGATAAGGGGGTGTTTGAAAATTACCCAAAATGACGTCGTCACGTTGCATAGCATTTGATTTACCTTAAAGAGTCATTCTAAATCACAAATTGCTGCACCTGATCCTCATCGATTACTTACACAACTGATGCAACTCCAGTGTTGCGAGTCAGTACTTCAGCGTTTAGCGCATTACACTTCAAGTGTGTTAGAACAACACATCAGCTAGCACCTCCACGCATATTAGCTATACGTCGCCGTATCTTTGATAAGTAACTGCAATAACAACACATTTACAAAAGTGAATATGAAATAAAAAGATAATAAGGGTAGTTATTTAAATGAGTTAATTTAACCAAATGATAATCAAATGAGTTGTCTTGATAAGCAATCTCAAACACCCGATAGTCCAACATGAGAGAACATAAAAAAAAACACAACAAAAATTTAATAACCATTGAACCATTATCAATTTTTATTTCTCTTGCCAGCATAGAACCATTAAAGCCGATAGCCGTTATAGTCATCTATAACCTTGCACTCATATATTAGAAATGGTAGCATGTGATCAATATGAACCTGCTGCGACAAAAATGAAAAGAGGTAAATTGGTTTCCACAAAAGAATCACACCAAAATTGAGTTTTCAATCAAACTTAGGATATAAACAGAGAACCCAAAAAACAAATCAAAGCATCGTATCTAGAAATAAATATCAAAAGATTAAATAGGAATTAAAAAAATAATAATAACAAAAGTTCAGTCTTACATGTATATTAATTACAACTCATACGAACATGATTATGTGATTCAATAATTCAAAATCATATAGGTAAGAAATAGGGGATTCACTTTCCTTTTCGCATATTATGTGTAGTAAATTGGAAGATTATATAGGTAAGAAATAGGGTATGCACCTTCATTTTCAGATTCTCGAACCATTCACGCCATGAATATGCGACCTAATAATCATTATAAACAGAAAACCATGTCAATGGATCTTTATAATCCATTTAGGTATACAAACGAAGAGTCTAGCAAACGAATCAACTTAACGTTACCACATTACCAACCGATAATTGAGGTATCAGCATATGATGTGTAGGATGAAATCTTACCACCTACACCTCAACATATAACCACTGCCCAAACGGTTAAGAGAACGCTTCTCTAACCATACAACAATCATCAATATGGTATCACATAACATCTACCATAACATATAACAACAAATATCAATCAATGTAATCATGGTCACAAGTCTACGGGTGTGATACCCTTATAATTATGTTCGCGACCACAGTTATAAGGCTTATTCCACACGCATACTTACTTCCAAAACCACACATCTTAATGATAACTCACATATATCACATAGCACCTAATAAACATCACAATCCATGCTATCATACTTGCAAGTCCACTTGTGTTATAACGCATATATAATTATGTTGGCCACCATAATTATCTATGCCCCCTTCCACAAGTGTACTCCCTCCTATGACAACATTTCATGCAAACAATCATCTCTCTCTTGGAACAATTCCAACAATCATGTAAACACTATAATCAAAATCACTCAGATAAGATCGATACAAAACTCAAGAGTAATCGTGCTCCAACATGGCTCCAGACAAAAAAAAGACAATATAAGANTACCATAACATATAACAACAAATATCAATCAATGTAATCATGGTCACAAGTCCACGGGTGTGATACCCTTATAATTATGTTCGCGACCACAGTTATAAGGCTTATTCCACACGCATACTTACTTCCAAAACCACACATCTTAATGATAACTCACATATATCACATAGCACCTAATAAACATCACAATCCATGCTATCATACTTGCAAGTCCACTTGTGTTATAACGCATGTATAATTATGTTGGCCACCATAATTATCTATGCCCCCTTTCACAAGTGTACTCCCTCCTATGACAACATTTCATGCAAACAATCATCTCTCTCTTGGAACAATTCCAACAATCATGTAAACACTATAATCAAAATCACTCAGATAAGATCGATACAAAACTCAAGAGTAATCGTGCTCCAACATGGCTCCAGACAAAAAAAAGACAATATAAGAATTTCAAATCATGACACAAACCATAAGACGTCGCACAAAGGCTCATGCTCTACCCTAGCACTTGCCCCTATCACTCAGTTGGGATTAAATCTACTAGTCGCCGTAGACTCTCGATCCGAGTCCACCTCATACTCTTCCTCATACTCTTCCTCTTCACTTATCCATCCATTCTTGTTTCCCTCGATCTGTGGTAGTGGATGACTAGCAAAGCCCTCACTGAGGTTTCTCTCTGCATCCTCCACACGATCTAAAAACGCATGCACATCTCGGGGTCTAGCCCAAACCACTCCCCCATCTTCTAGGAATTTAACCATGTCTATTTTGTTTTGAAAGCTTTTAACACAAACATTTAAGTGCTCTAGTGGTTGAGTCTTTGTTTGTTGTTCCAGAGGTCATGGGTTCGAGTCCCATCAGTTGCAACTTTTTTAAAAATGATAATTTCATACATGAAAAGTGTGTGCCTAGTAGGCAATGACATGGCATGGAGTTGAATATGTGGCAATGAGGTGGCAATTGTTAGAGGTTAATGATGTGGTTGCTAAGCCTATTATATACTATACATATAGTGTAGGATATGTAGATGCTCATCTTTATTTCTTGATTTTTTACCAGTTTTCAAAACGTATATCACAACATATCTCGCATGATTCAAAACTGAAATAAGTTGACATTAACACAAGTCTTAAAATCCTTTAATCTCGTATACACATGCATGCAATTTCCAGGTTTACTCTTATTCCCATACGACAACTTATACACCTTCATTACTAACGAACCATCATGGAATAACAAAACTAAAAAAAAGAGTAAAATACATCGTTGGTCCCTGAACTTTCCACGAAACATCACGAGGCACCCTAACTTTTCAAAATCGTCGCCTGGCGTCCAAAAGTGTGGGTTTAGTGGCCGAATGCGTCCCTTGACCATAAATTGTGAGGTCAACGTTCAGTTTTGGTACATTTTCCAAGGGCAAAATAGTCCAATCCCTATTTAATTATATCTAACCCAAGCTAAACCCGACAGTCAAGTTGAAGAACCAAATGTGAACACTCAACTTAATAATTGGCGGCAGTTTAGTATCACAACGGTAACGTAGACAAATTGAGAGACCAACCGTGTATTCCCTGACACGCTATACTTCACGTCTGCATGTGTGTATACTTCCAACAAATAATGGGGAATCGAAGAGATCAAAAAACGCTTCCAAAATTTAATGCAGACTCTTCGTTTTCCCCATTATTTGTGTATATATTGGTTAGTTCTGCATGTTGCCACATACCAACTTATATCTTCAACATCAAAACACATCAACCACAATGCCACATTCACTTGAAATCATGTTGTCCGGAAACAAACGAGCAAGAGACGGGGATGCTCTCCAAGATGAGGTATTGACCAAAAGACCAACTACTGAAGCAGCAGAAAACCCTGTGTCTAAGCAACAAAAGACGGCCAATGTTGAAGGTGATGAGAGCTGGTACTATGAACTAGAAGCTGCATTGGAACAGAAGGAAGATCCAAAGGATAAGGAAGAAGAAAAGGAGAAGAAATAAGCAAAGGAGAAGGAGAAGGAGAAAGGAAAGGAGCTGGCAGAAGGAAGCCATGCTGTTGTGAAAGAAGAAACGCTTTCTACAGCGGCAAAGGCGCATTGGAAAGAGAAGGCTAGACTTAGGAAATTAGAAAAAAAATGGTTACACAAAATACAGGTTGAACCTGAAGAGGATGATGAATACCTATGTAGGACCGTAGAACAACCTTAAACACTAATGAATATGGCGTAAATCTAGAGAGAGAAAGTGAGTAGAGAAAGAAGGTTGGAGGGAGCTCAAGTGTGTGAAAATAATAACCTTAGCATAACATGAGAACCAACCAACCTCAAATGTGAGGTTTACAAGAGTATTTATACTAGGAGTCTAGGGCATCACCTATCTTTTACATTATTACACCAATGAATACTTGAACTAAATAACATGAAATAATGTTCTAAAGCATCCTATTACATAACATTAATGACCAACACTTTTTATAAATAAAATACGATCCTAACAATCTCTCCCTAAGTGTCGGTTATCAAACGTTGCGCGACGTCATCATCTTTGACTATAAACTTTAACATTCATTGCTCTGGACGTCTTTAAGAATCATTAGATAAGTCATAGTTCATTGTTCATCATTCTTTGTTCCTCCATGCTTTCTGATCTTTGGTGAGTAATTTTTCTTTTGTTCTTAGCTCTTTGTTGTTGTGGTGGAGTTATCTGCCTTTTGTCACGTCTTTGCCTTTGATGGATAAACGCCTTTCCAACATGATCATACGTCTTTAGTCTTTGTCATACATACATTTGTTGTTCCAATTCTTTCATTTTGATCTTTGTCACTTTACTTTGTAGATTTTTCTTTATGGCGTAGAATCTTTCTTTGACTGTTGCTATCCTTTGATCTTTGTGAGAACTTTCCTTTGACTTTGTGATGTATGTATGAGCATGTGGAAATTAGTTTTGTGGTGGTGATAATGATGAGGTGATGGTAGCTGCATGAAAATCGTTAGTCATAAACAACCGGTACTTACAGGTTCGGAATTAGAGATGGTCAACAGCATAGTGTGAAGACTCCTTCTAATCCTTACCAAGGCCGTTCCTAATCGAATACCCCGAAAGGGGCTTACACAGAAATACCGAAGTACACCCATGATTAGGTTAGNAAAAGATTACCTCGTAAACTCGTGCAATGTGATATTTGTGAGACCGGGAAGTGATTTCCCGAGTCGTACCCCAACGAGGTGTGAATGGAAAGCTTCGTGAAAGATCGAGATTAAAGAATTGTATGTTTGGTTGTGAAAGATTGTTTGGTTTTGTTGTACGTTAAATTAACGAAAATGGAAAATTAACAAACGTAAATGAAAATAAATAACCTAAGGGAAAACAAAAGGCAAATGGAAAACTAGGGAAGTCCTAAAATACTACGGGGAACATGATTAGGTATCGGGAACCCTAAAACGTAAACTAGATTTAAAACCGTAAAAATTAACTTAAAATAAAACGCGAGTGCGCAAATTAAAACGTGAAATTAAGTCTACACTAGTCCTACGGGTTCACAAACAATTTTCTAACGCACTAAAAGACAAAAGAAAATTTTAGAAAAAAGAAAATTAATTATTTAATAAAAATTCTATTTATTATGAATTAAAAACAATTAATCACTAATTAAATCAAAATAAATACTAAAACCAATCTAATAAATCTGAAACTTTTATACTAAATTCTACAAGTTAAAAGTGACCTAAGAAAAATATAAAAGGGCTGGGTACAGTGGAAAAATAAGCTGGAATAAGCTAAATAAGCTGTTTAAGCTTAATAAAACACTATAAGCCAACAAGGGTTAAATAATAAATTTTGCAAATGTTTAATGAAAAAGACCCAAGGGCAGATGGTGGTGGAGAGTGTGTTTGTGTCTGTTTGTAAGCTAGAGGTCAGGGGTTCGACCCCTGCCTTCTGCTTTTTTGTTAAACATTTTTTTTTAATTTTCTTTTTGGGAAAACACTTCAACAACACAACTAAACAACTTTTGTGAAGAGGTTTTTGATAAAAAGATTTGAACAAGCCTATGCTAAGCTTAAGTTCCAACAGTGGAGGTTTTGAGTGAATTTTGAACAAGGTAAATGCTAACCAATTAAGCAAATAAGTTGGAACCAAGGTAAAAACTCATAAACATCATCACAAGCAATCATAACTCATCTCACATCAATAATTCAACAACAAGAACATCAATAGAATAATAAAACAACAAACTCAGTGCACAATAATGCATCAGCAGAAACAGTGAGCTTGGGAGGGACTTTGAGGGCAAAATAAGCTAGGGTAATAAGTACTTCAGGCCAAACCACTTATGGATCTAACAAAACACCCTAGCAGGCTCCACAAGTCACTAAAAATCAGGTCCTAATCTCAAGAAATGAGCAAGTTGTGAGGTTGAGTAAAACGGGTCAAATGTACTATGGCTGGGTGCAGGACAGGTTTACAACCAAAGGGTCAACTTCACATTCAAATTTGAGTGACCAAATGACTTTCAAATTCCAAAATTCTTTTTGATTTAGATTCACAAGCTGGCAAGGTTTTCAAATTAACAAAGGATTATTAGTTTCACCAACAGATGAGTCCTACAAATTGGAGTGAAGTTTGTCCCATTTTCACAAATGCAAGTTTTGACTTTTCAAGTTTTGGACACAAGTCTGACTTTTGTGGATTTCAATTGATCTAAACTAACTAAATATGTTATGTTAACCCTAAATATAACTAATTTAAGCAATGGTAACTAGTTTCATACCAAAATCAAGGTTTTGATTCCCTAAATTCTTAACAGTTATGCTATTATGGGAATTAGAGGGAACTTTGACTTTCTAACTAAACACTACCACTATTACACTTGCACTGAACTATAAATGACTAAAGTGAGCTAAGGGAACAAAGTAAACAGCATTTTCACCACAAGAGCATAACAAACATTGATAAACCAAACACCCCTATATGAGACTGAATTCCTCATTTTCAAAATATTAGAGGGAGTTAGGTTATGAAACTGATTCACAAGGTTCTCCTATGGTGTATTAAGCTGATTGGAACACAGAAACATCAAATCAAACAACAATTACCTGTAAACCTTAATTATGCTAAAAATGGCAGTCAAAAGCAATAATGAGCAACAAGGAAATCTAATGAACAAGTAAACAATATTAAGCAATTATTCAACTAAGATACACCAAATAAGCATAAAGGCATAGAAATCAGCAGCAAATGAGTACTTGTAAGGTAATTTGCAAAAATTGAAAATAAAGCTTACACGTTTCTTCCAATGCTTAGAGCCAAAGAGAACCAGGACCAAATATCATATCCTATGCTCCCATGAGCTCTAAACCATATTCCAATGCCATGACTGCAACTGCTTCTTCTTCTTCTTTCTTTCTTCAATTTTTTATTTTATTTTTTTTGAGTTGTCTTTTGTATTTTTTTTTCTTTTTCTTATCTTTTCTGATTTTCTGCTTTCTTTGATTTCAAAGAACCTTAACAAATTTAAAGTAACAATCTGCAAAACCTTTAAATGAAATAACAAGTAATTTGAAAATGTGAATGGAAATTCGAACTTGCATAAACTGAAATGAAATTTTAATTAAACTTGAAATAATAAAATACAAATGTAAACTAAGTTGCAAAACAGAAAAAAAATACAAAGAGAAAGGATGCCTCAAAGGGCTTACATGAGGACCTATTTATACTACAATGCTAAACTAGGGGTTCTCTTCTTCATGTGCTTCTTTTGTGAGATAAAACAGTTCAAATTGCATCTTGTGTTTCTTGTGAGCAAATCCCAGCCTTCCAATTAAAGTGAACATGATCCTGGCCTTCAATTGGATTTTGGCGCCACTTTGGAGTTGTGGATTGGTGATGTGGCAGGGTGTTAGGTAGGGATTAAGAGGGGTTGGGGAAGGTGAAAGTGGAGTATGCTGAGGTATTGGGGTTAGGGTGGAGTGTTGCAGAAATGGTGTGGAGGGAGGGTTTAAACATGGCGGGTAATAGAGTGGAGAAGGAGACAGGGTGATGTGTTTGACCAATTGACCTGGTGTTTTATAAAAACGGGGGTTGGGTGTATTATGGTGTTGGGCTGGTTGGGAGTGTATTGGGCCTGGGAGGTTATTGGGTTATGGACTAATAAAGGGGTTTAGTGTTGGGTTGAAATAATACAAAGGGTCCATTTGGTTTTTGCTTATTAAATCACAAGGACCAAACTTGTAATATTCTGAATTTTGAGGGGTGTTTTCTGCCAATTGACCAAAGTTCTCACAAGGATTAATTTTGCCAAGTCTCGAATTCCCAAGGTCCACTTTGTCACTTTTCTTCAAATTATAATTCCCGGGGGCCATTTCTGCCGATTTGCAAACTTGAGGGACTGAACCTGTAAATTTCTGAAAACTTTTCACCCAAAGATCATTTTTTTGATTTTAAAGGACTTGGTTTGACTTTTCTTTTCAAAATAAATGCTCAGGGACTATTTTTGTCAAGTTTTGAAAGTTGGGGGACTGAAACTGCCAATTATGCAAACTTTGTACGATTTTCATTTGTTTTTAATCATTTTGCATCTAAAACATATAAAACACGATCTTTGGGATATTTTCAGTATTTTGATGTATTTCCGAGTGTTTTCACGTGTTTTGGCAGTTAAAATACGATAAAAATGATGAGTATTTACACACTCATCAGGTATTGACCAAAAGACCAACTACTGAAGCAGCAGAAAACCCTGTGTCTAAGCAACAAAAGACGGCCAATGTTGAAGGTGATGAGAGCTGGTACTATGAACTAGAAGCTGCATTGGAACAGAAGGAAGATCCAAAGGATAAGGAAGAAGAAAAGGAGAAGAAATAAGCAAAGGAGAAGGAGAAAGGAAAGGAGCTGGCAGAAGGAAGCCATGCTGTTGTGAAAGAAGAAATGCTTTCTACAGCGGCAAAGGCGCATTGGAAAGAGAAGGCTAGACTTAGGAAATTAGAAAAAAAATGGTTACACAAAATACAGGTTGAACCTGAAGAGGATGATGAATACCTATGTAGGACTGTAGAACAACCTTAAACACTAATGAATATGGCGTAAATCTAGAGAGAGAAAGTGAGTAGAGAAAGAAGGTTGGAGGGAGCTCAAGTGTGTGAAAATAATAACCTTAGCATAACATGAGAACCAACCAACCTCAAATGTGAGGTTTACAAGAGTATTTATACTAGGAGTCTAGGGCATCACCTATCTTTTACATTATTACACCAATGGCGCTTAGACTTTTACAAACCATGAATACTTGAACTAAATAACATGAAATAATGTTCTAAAGCATCCTATTACATAACATTAATGACCAACACTTTTTATAAATAAAATACGATCCTAACAATCTCTCCCTAAGTGTCGGTTATCAAACGTTGCGCGACGTCATCATCTTTGACTATAAACTTTAACATTCATTGCTCTGGACGTCTTTAAGAATCATTAGATAAGTCATAGTTCATTGTTCATCATTCTTTGTTCCTCCATGCTTTCTGATCTTTGGTGAGTGATTTTTCTTTTGTTCTTAGCTCTTTGTTGTTGTGGTGGAGTTATCTGCCTTTTGTCACGTCTTTGCCTTTGATGGATAAACGCCTTTCCAACATGATCATACGTCTTTAGTCTTTGTCGTACATACATTTGTTGTTCCAATTCTTTCATTTTGATCTTTGTCACTTTACTTTGTAGATTTTTCTTTATGGCGTAGAATCTTTCTTTGACTGTTGCTATCCTTTGATCTTTGTGAGAACTTTCCTTTGACTTTGTGATGTATGTATGAGCATGTGGAAATTAGTTTGGTGGTGGTGATAATGATGAGGTGATGGTAGCTGCATGAAAATCGTTAGTCATAAACAACCGGTATTTACAGGTTCGGAATTAGAGATGGTCAACAGCATAGTGTGAAGACTCCTTCTAATCCTTACCAAGGCCGTTCCTAATCGAATACCCCGAAAGGGGCTTACACAGAAATACCGAAGTACACCCATGATTAGGTGAGTCGCTGGAGATCACCCCACGACTGTAGACTGTTTTGGAATCATTGCAAACACTACGCGTAACCCATAAAGAATTACCGAAGTGACCTGCTGTCAGCGCTGTTTGATGTTGACCCTGGCAAGAATTTCCGTTCAATCATTGAGAAATACATAAGTAAATTCTCTCATAAACGTTCTCGGCAGATTGCTAAGATCTGCGTAGGACTCGATAATTTACAACTGGTGTCCATTGATGTAGAACTACTAGTGTAGTAATGTTAAGTGTTCCTAAGAGATCTTTGATGTAATCTCGGGGCTCTAGACTCAATAAGTGCATAATTGGTTTCCTATGCAGAGGCATGGAGCAGAGGGCCTCCTTTTTCAATATCAACAATCTCTAAGAGACAGGTCGATAGATTACAAGGTTCTCCGTGAGAATGAAACAAGTACCTTTTCAGAGATACCCGAGTGGCTAGAAGCTTTAAGTGCAGTGCGTCACTGGGTCCATGACGTCTTGTCTTCAATACCGGTGTCACCTTAGTAACAACCAGTAGCATATGAGTTGAACCCGGTGTCTGCCCTAAGGTTGAACATATGGAGGGCTATTTCTTTTCACCCTTTTCATTAATTTTCCTTTTAATTCTTCAACCCCTTCTTTCTCCTTTGATTCTTTTCTCCTTTTTTCATATCATACCTAACGACTTCTAATTCTAATCTATTGGAATCGTCCTTGGGTAGATCCCTCCGGCTCTGGCAGATCATAGGACGGTTTTTCCTAACCTTAGTCACCTTATATCACCATGACTATCCTATTGTTGCCAATGAACCAAACATTTGTAAATCTTCTCAAAGTGTTTATGATCATAAAACATTTTTGTTAACACTTTGAGAGTTTTGATTTCTTTAGAAGGACTCCCCCTTCACATGTGCTCATGCAATTTTTAAGAAATTTGCACATGAGGGAGGAGTTTGCACTTTTTGAATTGATCCATTCTTAATAGACATAACACGAGGGACACGTTTACGTTGCTTAGTTAAAGGGATCCATTATCATCTTTTAGGTGATAACTAGCCCTAATAACTAACTTGAAGTTGTTAACATTCCTTAGAAAGGAAGTTAGACCCGTCAAACTACACATCAAAGAAGAGTTTCTCGAAACGGTACTTTCTACTCGGATAAATCCTTTCGAATACTAACTTTTGTGTTTCGTCAATTCTTGGGTCAAATCTGAGTCGAGCTTCAACGACAGCAACAATCATTAAATATTTTGATCAAAATCATTTAATCACATTTTGATCACATTTAATCACTTCTTCTCCCCCTCAAAAATAGCATATCTTGATATTTTTTATATCAACAAATTAATAGAAAAAGATTTTGGAGAGACTGACAGACTTGTTTTAGCATGAAATTGGAACATTTTTCCTTTTTATACTCCCCCTTAATCAAAGCATATTTCACAATGAAATTTTTGGGAGGGAGTTTATTTTTGAAATTCGAGTTATGTACTGACATGTACACAAGTCATTTTTTAGAAACGAGTTTTTGCTTGAAATCTTTTCGTTTGTTTATACTCGAACTTTTGAAAAGAATTTCGTTTTTGAACATTCGAGTCCTGATCTGAAATAATCAGAATTCATCATTAGGGCCCGTTAGTTGAAATCTTTTCGAGTCGAGAAACCCGGACCTAAGTTTTGAAAAGATTTCACTTTGAAGCACAGGTTTCGTACTAAAGTATACGAAAGCCATAGTAAAGAAATTTGAGAAACGACCTGTTTTAGAAAACATTTAAATGAACTCCCGCTCAAGCATATGTACATATCCGTGTCATTTTTGAATAATATTTCTAGAAACGTACATAATATCGATTATACGAGAGACATGTCGTGAGAAGAATATTTTTGGATTTTTGGTTTTATATTGTTTTTGTTGTTTTGAAAATTTTCTATTTTTATATTTTGTTTTTGTTAGTTTTTCAAATTTTGTATTTTGTTTTTCAAAATATTTACAGCGAAGCGGTTTTGAAAAGATTTTTCAATAAGATTCGAGAAGACGTTCTAACTCCTCAGGGGTTAGGCTTCGCATGCTAATTTGTCGAACTAAATCGTCAAACCTATCTTTTGGAAGGGCTTTAGTAAATAGATCGGCGAGTTGGTAGTCCGTCTTCGAAATGTAATTCAACAGTATCCTCTTCTACGTGCTCTTTGATGAAGTGGTAGCGGACTCTAATATGCTTCGTCTTAGAATGTTGCACGGGGTTGCACGAGATGGCTATGGCACTTTTCGAGTCACAATACATAGGTATGCGATCGAAATGAAAGCCATAATCTGTGAGCTGTGTCCGCATCTAAAGAACTTGGGCACAACACGCAGATAGAGACACATACTCGGCTTCTGCTGTTAAAAGTGCAGTACAATCCTGTTTCTTTGACGACCAGCTTATTAGCTTTTCACCCAAAAATTGTGCTCACCTGATGTACGCTTTGTTGTAACTTGATCACCTGCATGGTCGGCATCTGAAAATGTTGTTAGTTGAAACCCCGAATCCTTCGGATACCAAAGTCCCATGTCAATGGTTCTTCGAAGGTACCGAAAGATCCGTTTAACCTCTTTGAGGTGAAGTTCGGTAGGCTTTGCCTGGAACCGTGCTAATAGGCAAACGTCAAATTGAATATCAGGTCGACTAGCAGTTAGGTACATGAGAGAACCGATCATGCTCTGATATTTCTTCGGATCGATGGGTTTCCCAAACAAATCAGCACCGATTTTTGGTGAAGTGACCATTGGTGTACCAACAGAATCACAATCTTCCATACCATGTTTTTTCAAAATCTCTATTGTATATTTAGCTTGATTTATAAAAATACCACTAGGGGATTGATGTATTTGCAAACCTAGAAAGAATTTTAGTTCCCCCATCATGGACATTTCAAATTTGCTTTTCATGAGATTTTCAAAATGTTTTGAATGGTTAGGATTGGTTGATCCAAAAATGATGTCGTCCACATAAATTTGAACGATCAAAATATCATCTTTGTATTTTTTGGTAAACAATGTGTCATCAACCGTTCCTTTGGTGAAATTGTTTTTGAGCAAGAAAGATGATAGTTCATCATACCACGCCCTTGGAGCCTGTTTTAGACCATAAATGGCTCTCTTAAGCCTGTAGACGTAGTCTAGATGTTCTTTCTCAATGAATCCCTCTGGCTGACTCACATACACTTCTTCTTTCAGAGTTCCATTCAAGAAAGCAGTCTTAATGTCCATGTGATGGACTGTGATGTTTTTATGAGCTGCATAGGCTAAGAAGATCCGGACTGCTTCCAATCTAGCTACGGGCGCGAATGATTCCTCGAAGTCTATCCCTTCTTCCTGTGGATAACCTTTAGCCACGAGACGAGCTTTGTTGCGGATTACAGTCTTTTCTTCATCCATTTTGATCTTCCACAACCATTTAAGATCAAAAATACGTTTCTCAAGTGGTCGTGGGACAAGTTCCCAACTATCATGTTACTGGTATTGAAGAATTTCGTCCTGCATCGCTTCTATCCATGGGTTTTCTGCCATTGCTTCCCGAATGTTCTTAGGTTCTTTAAGACTTAATGAACAAATGTAGATACACAATTCGAGATCTGTGGCAAGTTGTCTCCTCGTCTGAACTGGCCTTGAAGGTTCACAATGACGTGTTTGATTGGATGGTCTTTTGTCCATTTTAGTGTAGAAGGGTACCTTGGGTGTAACGTATGCGTGTTAGATGGTTCTTGTAACCGTGAAGAAGATTCAGCAGAGTCTGTTGCAAACGGGTTTTCAAATACTTCTTCTTCTTCTAACGCAGCATTGTTTTGGTTTTGTGTGGATTCTTCTTGAAAATGTGTGGTTTGGTTTTGCTCATCAACTCTTGGTAGAACAATTTCAATAACCGGAGTTGTTGGAGTAGATGTTGATGATGTTGAGGGAGTTGGTGCTTCAACTTCGATTGTGGTAGATGCATCTTGTGTTGATGGTGGTGGTGGATGATTTTGAGCGGGTGCAGCGGAATGATTTTGAGATGCATTTGTCGAAGTTCCACCATAGTATTCATCAAACATTAACTCAAAGAAGTTTTCCAGTTCTTGATCTGAAGGTTTATCCGGTGTTGTTGACTGAGCTCCATTAGGTACGAGTCCTGAACTGATGTGTCCAGAAGTCTGACTATTTGGTGCGGGTCCTAATCTGGTGTGATTAGAAGCCATCGGGTTTAGCGCGGGTTCTAGAGCGAGTCTCTCAGAATCCATTTGTGAAATCTCATCAAACTTCACATTCATCGTCTCTATTATCCTTTTTGTTCTTCTATTATACACCCTAAATGCCCTTGAGTTTTCTGAATATCCAATGAAGATTCCAATATCACCCTTAGCTTTAAGCTTACCTAGATCTTCTCTCTTGTTTGTAGGATAGCATAAAACGCCAAACACGTGAAGATAAGTGTTGATCCCAGTTGAGCAATTGATCTAGAATTATTATCTTAGATAAACCAAGACAACAATGTATAGAAGCTGACTTTGTAACAAACTTAATCAATATGCGGAATATATTGATTAACTTAAGAAGAACACGAACACAAGTATATCACACTTTAAACACTTCAATATAATTAATACGAGCACCCTGAATAGTGCTAGGGTTTTGCAACCTTGAAGTAAATACAATACTAGAATAATACGTACTCTAGACTAACCCTAGGATCTCCTTTTATACACCAAGGAACCCTACGGGTTTACATCAACTTCTTACATAAGACTAATATATTCTAACATAACAGAATATTACAAAACATCTTTACTATAAATACAAATACGCGTACATAAACTTATCATCAAGCAGCAGAGTTATCTTGGCAGTACACCTCCAGCAGTAGAGTCTCAGCAATAGACTTGCCTGGCAGTAGAGACTTTACACTAGCAGTAGAGTTGTCTGACCAACAGTAGAGTATACACAGAAGTAGAGTTACCTTAAAACCGGACAATCCTCCCCTAAACTTGATATTTTCCCTAAAAATATGCAAGTTTCTTATAAGCTCGAACAAACACCAGGAGGATGCTTTCAAACACTCTATCTTCTTCCTACCTCTCTAGTACTTTGCTGCACAATTCTTTCAACCAAACTTTGAAGATGAGGAGTTACTTCTGCACATCTAAGCTTAGAATCAACCATTGCTTTTAGAACTCCAGTCTTCAAAGGATATTCCTTTTCAACAAACATAAAGACATCAACTCCAGCCTGAGTAGATACATGATGTACATCACTTGAGCTATAATGCTTCCATAATGTAGTCATACTATCTGCTTCAAACCTCCAATGTCTGTCACTTGGTTCTGGATTATACATTCTTTGAAAACATACCCATAAATCCATGGCCTTCACATACATTGGATTTTCATGAACACTCTTAGATTTTACCAAGCTCCATAGAGTATGCAGATGTGATCTATCACAAGACCTAACAAGATCTTCAAAATCTCTGTACATCTCCACATCACCTCCAACTCTGATTATCTTCCAAGCTTCACTAAATTCATCCTTTGCAATTTCACAGTCTGCAATTGGGTTTCTAGCTTGGGGTGGTTCAATAAACACATCATCTTGTTCAATCAAAAACCTATCATTAGTTTTATCAGCAATCTTTTGATGTAGTTCATCTACCTTTCCAGTCAATTCAGCAGAGTTAGATCCTTCAATCTTTGATCTCTTGGCCCTTTCTCTACAAGCTTCCATATGCTCATCATGCCTCTTTTTTCCAGTCAACCTCTTCCTTTGAACCCATTGAGACAAACATTTTATTCTTTTTGTAACCAGAATAATAATGAAGTCTGATAGCATCATGTGCCATCCCTTTGAATTGATGCATCTTCCACCCACACTGAGCACACAAGTAAAGTTTCATTTGATAGATGATTTGTGCTTCTGTAGGCTTTCTTTTCCTCTTTTGCTTACCTTTAATATTATGAGATACATACTCAAAGGCTTGAACAGTGATCATCCTAATGAAATCATGCAGCTGTGCAGTCTTTTGTTCTGGACTTAAAGTAACATCAGCATACAATTCTAAAGCTTTCTTGTTCACCTCAGGATTCTTTTTGATCAAATAATCAACTTCATCTGGTGTAGGCTCATAGTCATATTCATCACTTGTTGACTTTGACTCACCCTGTTTACTTCTCCTAGACTTCAAAGCCTCAAGTACTTCATGTTCAGCTAACAATCTAGCTTGTTCATCTACACCTTCCACCTCTGAATCACCCATAGCAAGCTCCATAGCTAAAGCTCTATCAGACTCAACCAGCTTATCCTTAGGCCAAAATTCCTTAGGCAATTTCTTGTACTCTTCTTCTTCATCACTGGAATCAGGAACATCTTCTTCAACAATCTTTGCTTTTCCTTTATCAGTGCTTGAAGCAACCGGTTTTGCCTTTGGAATTGTTTGTGTAGGTTCTTTAATTGATACACCTTTTGTGGGCAATTTAGATACATGAATTGTTTGTGAAAGGGATGTTGGTTGAGATGGTGCAAATGTTATTGGTTCAGGTTGAAGTGGTTGGGATGTAAGGTCAATTGGAGATTTCTCTTGAAGCATTAACAAAGTCTCAGCAACAGAGTTATCACCTGATCCAGCAGCAGAGTTCTCACCAGCAGTAGTCTCTTTAGCAGTAGAGTCTTTAACTTGTACAAACTGATCCAAAACTGCTTCATGATCATTTTTATCCACTACCACATAACTATCAGCATTGTCACCACTATCATCATCACCTTTAGCCTCCCCTGAAGGCAAACCAGTACCCTCAATAACCCCTGCATTAACATTTACTTCTAAGGCAATAGCAGCAGAGTCTTCAATAGCAGTAGTCTCAACAACATTCTCAATCTCCACAATGTTCTCAACACCACTTTGAATAACTCGAGCAGCAGAGATTAGAGCAGCAGAGTCACTTACCAAACCATCATCACCCATAACTTGAGCAGCAACAATTTAATTTCCCCCAATTGCCTCCCCTGAAACTGTGCTATTCCTCCCCTGTTTGGAAGCATCCTCTCCCAAGTCAGCAGCAGTGTTTGTAGAGGAGAACTGTTTCTGGAAAGACTCCATTTGTTGCCTTAAATTGGTGATCATGTGTCCCTGAGCAACTGTTAGACTCTTGATGCGGGCTGGATTGCAACACGCACTACGTTTTACCTCTCGAGAAGCTTGCAATCCCCACCAGGCAGTGTACCTGACCGATGTAGTATACTGTAGTGGCAAGTACCGGGGGATTGATCGTTCTCTCACAGGGAATAATGTTCGTTAGGTTAAAGGCTACTCTAATTTAGGTCTAAGGGTGGAGGATGATTATTTTTGTATTTTTATGTTTTTATGAAAGCAGTAAAATCTCGGTTTTGAAGGATTGGGCGGAATTAGTTGCTAGTCAACTAACCCAAGTTATCTACTTATGGAAATTGAAATTAAAGTTTTGAGAAGACAATGGTGGGAAAGTAGTGTTTACTTAGATTTCATTACTCCCTAACTAACTTTTACCATGTAATTAGTATGTTGATTTTGCGTGGATGACGGGTGTATTCCTAACAAGTCGTAGGGAGTGCGTTCAATTCCCTAAATCTATAAGCTCCTACCTCACTATATGATGATACGTCAAGTATCCCATCATAAGCTCACCGATAGCAACCTACGCATGAAATACTACCTTAAAATCGATTAACGCACATACGATTCACGTTTCCTAAGACGTTCAAGCTTGTTACCGTATAGGAGGTTAGCCAGTTTTCTTAAGTCTAACGTAGATGAAACATTCATCCAAACCACAATCACTACATACGCATCACATGATAATCAATAGTTAGGTTTCATTAGATCTAAGCAAACACAAGTTAATTTAGCCTAGCATGTTAAAGGGAAGAAAAGCACAAACATAAATCATACAACACATAGACATATTGTATGGATTGAATGAAGACTTATCTTCCAGTATATGCATCATCTTCTTATCTTAAATAACCTGTTAAAATGGAAATACTACAAGAAACCTTGCGTAAAATCGGCGGCATTATTCATATATATATAGACGTAAACCTAGAAAGCAAGTAAGATATAATGCTTGTGGAATGAATTTTCTACAGGTATCCTAGAATTTATAAGATGAGATTTTAACAAACATACAAGTTCCGTTAGAAAACTTAATCAACAAATAAATTCCAGATTTTTACACCTGACGTCGTCAGGTATTAACTCCTGACGCCGTCAGAGTGGTCTGACAGAAAGTTTTAGTTGTGTTTCCGGAAAATTTCTTGGAAAACCTATGTCTCAATTCCTGGAAATTCTGCAGAAAATCATTATAACTCGATACAAGCATTTGACTCTAACAAGTACAAGTATGTAGGTTAATTTCATTGTTATGATTCATGTTCATTCGTTCTATATTAACCGATTTGGATGTCTCTTATACTTAGCTTTTGCAAAATACCTTTATATGTAATTAAGACGAAGTTAAAAACAAAATAAAGCATTTTCACAATTTAGTTTGAAGCATGAATCAATAACAAGAAATATAACTTACATACGGAAACAAATAAACACACAAAAACAAACAAAACATGGGTTGCCTCCCAAGAAGCGCTTTTCTTTATTAAAGAGTCTTGTAGCTAGACTCGAGGCCTTGCCTCGTTACGTGACTGCATCGTTGGTCACGGTTCCTAAGTCATCTTCAATAAACTCTTTAAATTTCGGATCCGATTGCAAGTACCCTTTGTAAATGCTCAACACCTTTTTCCTAATTGCCTCTACAACCTTATTGGCAACCTCTCTATCAATCTTATACTTCGGCCCGAGTTTTAGGCAATCATTGTAGTAGAAGCTCCTTTTCTCCCACACATAATCCATGCCTTTCCTCTTATCTTCTTCATTAATTTCCTCGGTAGCGCCAATGTAATCCTTCTCTAGCCGAGGCACAAACCGAAATTCATTCATCTTAGTGGGCATTTTATATTTGATCTTATCGGTCTCACTAGAAAATTGAATTATCCCCTCTGATTCATCGTAACTCAATTTGGACTCCTCTACGAAAGGTTTACCTAACACGACATGGGACAAGCTACAGTCTATAACACTCGCGAGATCCTCAACAATCATGAAGGCGGTGACATATGTAAAGTTCCCAACTAAGACATGTACATCTCTAACCCTTCCGACAAAATTACAAACTCCACCGGGGTAGTTGGGGTCCTTTCTAGAGGTAAGCTTTTTGTTCACTATGTAGTTATAGACACTTGAAGACATAACGTTGATAGGGGATTCAAAATTAATATATGCTTGATTAATGTATTTGCACCCTATCATGCATGGTATCTTAACGTTCCTAGGGTCACCTCTTTTTACTTTTGGATCAATTTTAGTGAAGGGGGAACGAGGGTTATCAATTATGTTGTGGTAATAGGCGATCTCTTCCTTAGTGGGGTAAAGATTAAAGTATTCATCGCCTATTCTCTCGCTTCCTTTTTCCTCAACACTTCCTAAACTCATAGGGTCATCACATATGGTGTTCACATGGTTATTAAGCGCATACTCCAATTGAGCGTCAATCAAACTACTAAGTTCCTTAAGCTCCCTAATCTCATTTTCGACTCGGTGTTTTAGTGATGCTCTTTCTTCGGGTGTGAGGGGGGGATTCACGTTTTCCATAATGGCCAACGGAATAATTAATGAGTGGGTTGTTACGAACACAAGCACAAAGAAAAAGATAGACTAAAGAGATCCTAGAAAAATAAAATAAAATCTCACTAGAAAGGAGTCTAGTGAGTAGAGCTAATTAAAAATAAAAATTAACCTAAACAATAACTATTCCCCGGCAGCGGCGCCAAAAACTTGATGCGGGCTGGATTGCAACACGCAATACGTTTTACCTCTCGAGGGATCTCGAGAAGCTTGCAATCCCCACCAGGCAGTGTACCTGACCGATCTAGTATAGTGTAGTGGCAAGTACCGGGGGATTGATCGTTCTCTCACAGGGAATAGTGTTCGTTAGGTTAAAGGCTACTCTAATTTAGGTCTAAGGGTGGAGGATGATTATTTTTGTATTTTTATGTTTTTATGAAAGCAGTAAAATCTCGGTTTTGAAGGATTGGGCGGAATTAGTTGCTAGTCAACTAACCCAAGTTATCTACTTATGCAAATTGAAATTAAAGTTTTGAGAAGACAATGGTGGGAAAGTAGTGTTTACTTAGATTTCATTACTCCCTAACTATCTTTTACCATGTAATTAGTATGTTGAGTTTGCGTGGATGACGGGTGTATTCCTAACAAGTCGTAGGGAGTGCGTTCAATTCCCTAACTCTATAAGCTCCTACCTCACTCTATGACGATACGTCAAGTATCCTATCATAAGCTCACCGATAGCAACCTACGCATGAAATACTACCTTAAAATCGATTAACGCACATACGATTCACGTTTCCTAAGACGTTCAAGCTTGTTACCGTATAGGAGGTTAGCCAGTTTTCTTAAGTCTAACGTAGATGAAACATTCATCCAAATCACAATCACAACATACACATCACATGATAATCAATAGTTAGGTTTCATTAGATCTAAGCAAACACAAGTTAATTTAGCCTAGCATGTTAAAGGGAAGAAAAGCACAAACATAAATCATACAACACATAGACATATTGTATGGATTGAATGAAGACTTATCTTAGATTAAACATGCAAGTTAGAGGGGTGAAAATACCCTCTAAGGTCTGTGATACACGAGCTAGGGTTTAACCCTTAAGTTCTCCACCAAGTTCCTCCTTTTTAAAACAAATAAAATCGTTCTATATATATAGAGAATACGGGCTGACGGCGTCAGCCCAATGTGTGACGTCGTCACGCCGACGATTAGGGTTTTGTGACGGCCTTCTTGACGTCGTCACGCCGCCTCGTTCCAGATCTGACGGCCTTACTTGACGCCGTCACCAAAATACACTAAAAACTCTCTGGCCCGTCATGAGTATCTTCCAATTCTTCACTTCATTTGTTCCTGACGTCGTCATGATGGAACTTGTGACGCCGTCACCTTCTATGCACTTTAGGGTCTTTTGAGGTTTTGTTGTTTTCTGCACTTTTTCACTCCGAAAACGCCCGAAAATGCTTCTTTTGTGATTTTCTCCTCAAAAGTACCTAAAATGAGAAAAGAAACGACTTTGGGTGAAATATGATCCAATAATATACGAATTAGGACTCAAACTGACCCCTAAAAACGTAACATTTTTCGTCTCATCAACTCTCCAGAGCAGCAACTTTGGATTCCATGTTTTTACACTTAGTTTCCAAATTGGTACAAGTTTCCCTCAATTCTTTGATTTGTTTCATACTAGTCTCATCACTTCGACCTGTGTTACCTGGTCCGAGAGGTGAATCACTGACATTGACATTTTGTACAATTGGGGTAGCCATCAATTCAAAAGTTTCAATTCTGTCCTCCTCACTTCGGGATGTGTGGCCTTCCCTAAGAGGTGAATCTTGGGACATAAACTCAATATCAAACCTAGTTTGATCATCTGAGCCCCCTATGTTTTCCAATTGGCTAGGGAATCCATCACCTGTGTTTGACTCATAAAAATCATTCACATTAGATGTTGCCTTGGATTGGGTCTTACTTATGTTAACACTGACCTGCTCTGCTGCCAAGCTAGTAGCAGTAGTGTTAGCCCTCACCAACATGTCATTTGCATCACCTATGACAGCCCCATCTGGTACAATTTCCATCCTAACACTGGTCTGGGGTAACTCAGTGTTCTTTGAGGCTTTCCTACGTGTATAGGTCTTTAATGGGGATGGAGATGGTGAATCAAAAGTGGGTGTGTGTTGGGAGTCAGTTTGAGTTCCTGATCCTTCACCCTGATTGTTTTCAATTAGTTGCACCATAAAAGGGGTAAGAGGTGTAACTTGACCAGAAAAATCTTTATTTTCCTTGACTAAGAAACTAAAAGACACAGAACCCATTTTTGGACACTGATAAATAGCTTTTTGAGTTCTTCTTAGTTCAATCTGATCATTTACAAAAAGTTGGATAAACCTTGGATAAAGCAAGGTTTTTCCTTTGACATTTGAAACAAACCCTTCTAAAATCATGTTTGAAAAATTAATGGGTCTCATTTGCTTAAACAGATCATAGCAGATGCTATGGCTGTATTAACCTCATTCCACCCAGTTGTTTTTGGACTCAAACAATGTAATAAAGTATGGGCTAAAAATTTCCAGGGAGTGGAGAAACGACCTTTTTGAAATTTTAAACCATTTCCTTGCCTCACATAGCCCAATGCTTCCAGTCCTTCAAAAATTGCATTTCTGACAAGACATTTTGTACCTTCTTCATCATCAAAGAGCAAAGTGCTTCTGATGATGTCTTCAGAGACTAAAACCTTTTGTTCATCAACATAAGCCTTCACATATTGTTCCCCTTTGTAAATCTTCACCTTGGCAGTATCCCAAAACTGTTTGACATGAGCAGTATAGATAGTGGGATTCACAGTTAATGCATACTGAAGAGGTGTAGCATTAAGGAAGGTTGCCATTTCTTTGAATTCAGAAGGAACAACATCAGTATCAAGTTCAGCCACAATGTTGTGGCTTTTTGCCCATGTACGATCGTTAAGCATGATTTAGGGTTCTTGAAATTTGGGGTTTTGGAATTTGGATGTAATTGGAGAGTGAATTTGTGTTGAAACTGCAATTCGTGGATTGTGTGTAGAGAAAAAGTGATCCAATTAGGTTATAAACTGCTAAGTAAAAGTTACATAACGGTCCCTTGACTTTAACTTGTAGCAGCAGACGCCCAACAGCAGAGTCATATAACTAGCAGCAGAGTTGACTACTGCTGAAGTAACCAAGCAGTAGTTTGACTTCTCTTGGTCAAAAAGTCAAATATCAACCAAATCTCGTCATAAATGGGCAGTTACCAAAAATTTAATGCCAATCACCAACTCCTCATTAAATATCATAAAACCCAATTGATCCTCAATAAAAGGGGATCAAATCCAATTGATTTTCCTATCAAACCCTAATCCCTTCCGAAATCAAAGATCATGAGCTCGAATCCCCAAATTGTTGACTCTTCACAAGATTTACCAAATGAATCATCATTCAAGAACACAAATGAAACTGTAGATGCAGAGACAAACCAAATGTCCAAAAAGTCAACCAAGAAGAGCATGAATGATGGTGAATCATCAAGCTCAGTTGCTAATCAAGCCATGTCTCCTGAATCACTGGAACAAAAAGTTCTATCAGTCACGCCCAAAATGCGTGACGATAGGCATATAGTCACACACGTTTTTTTCGTCGTGTGTCACCAAAAGTCCCGCCACCGTAGGTGGCATATGGTGACGTTGTTGAGTTCGTGGCCTTTTCCATCGAAAAAGAGTGACCAAAACCCCGAATATGTGTGACAATTAGGCACAAGTTTTGTTGGGTTAGTCATTATCCGTGACCGTAAATACCTTATAGTCACACGAATATATTTTGAGAGTAACTATTGTTTGTCCTTTAGCCACATAAATATATAATATATGTGACATTTGAGATGAGTCTTTCTAGTAAACGTGTATTATGTGTGACTATTTCCAGTCCTTTGGCCACATGAATATACAATAAGTGTGACGTTTGTGATGATTTAGTCACGCAGTGGGTGTTGCTTTTTTGGAGTTAGTCACATACAATTTAAAACAAAGTGGCCAAAAGTGTTAATAAGTGTGACCATATGCTCTTTAAAGTGAACAAATATGTATTTTGTGTGACTATTGATCATCCAATGGCCACATGAATTTTATGTTTGTGTGGCCTTTTGTAATATTTAGTCACACAAACCATGTTTGTTTTGGATATTTAGTCACATACAATTTAACAAACAGTGGCCAAAAGCGTTAATAAGTGTGACCATATGCTGTTTAAAATTAAGAAATGTGTATTTTGTGTGACTATTGATCATCCAATGGTCACATGAATTTTATGTTTGTGTGGCCTTTGTAATATTTAGTCACACAACGAATTAAGCAAACAGTGACCAAAAGTGTTAATAAGTGTGACTATATGCATCTTTTAGTCACATTCAAAAAATCAATATATATCAAAACAATTCAAATATATATGAAAACAAATTCAAATACAATAAAATTGGAATGTATATAAGTGAACCAAATATAAAATTGGACATCCTTTCATACACCAAGGAGTCCTTGTCGGCTTACAATAGTTTCCTAAGTATCTATAATCTTTTCCATAAGCAACTAGCTAGCAACTTCGAGCGGTCTTAATCTCTGAGCAGTACCAACTATCACTAGCAGTAGTAACTGTTGTACTAGCAGCAGTAAATATTTGGCACATTTTCTTTGAAGTTCATGAGCAGCACCAAATCCATCTAAGCAGTATTAACACAAACATGAGCAGCAGTAATTCAAACAACATCATGAAGACTTTTAATCCAAAAAAATGAACATAATAATAAAATTTGCAGTTAAACTTACAAGTTTTTCTCCCATTGATCTAATCTCATCATCTGGATATAAGAGCCTTGAAAATGTAGGCTGCTGCATATCAACAATAACCACATCAGGATGAGAGCAGAACTAGAACATGTCAAAGCTCACAACATAACAGAACTAGATGAGCATACAGAAAGTTCTTGATTAGATGCTAGAAAACCTTCCTCTCTAAAAAGTATGTGGTTATATATATTGTTGACGGGTGCATCTATTTCTTGACATTTGACTTGTCTTCTGTCAGGTGCATCTAGCTTGAGTCGCTTGATTCGCCACTGATTCAACTATCTGCTTCGGTGGTTTTGAGTCGCTTGATGCGCCACTGGTTCAACTATCTGCTGTTTTGGTGGTTTTGAGTCGCTTGATTCGCCACTCATTCAACTATCTGCTGGTTTCGTGGTTTTGAGTCGCTTGATTCGCCACTGACTCAACTATCTGCACAGGTGGTTTTGAGTCGCTTGATGCGCAACTGGTTCAACTATCTGCACAAACATGATAGGAATAAAACGCATATCAGATCTTGTAACTTTGTCCTAACCACACAATTAAAAATAAGGTATAGATTAAACTCTAGGAATGGTTTACAAAGGTACAAGTAACTTTGTCCCAACCACCCAATTAAAAATGGAAAAAATAAGCTGAAAAAATCAAATAGACCAACGTGACCAAGGTAGCATTTGCTTTTGGCCAGTTTGGTTATTGTCAATCTAGTTTTTAAATCAGTCCCCGCATAATGGGTGCTTAAAAACATCTAGCTAAAAGATGAATTCAAGGATAAAAAACCATTTCAGATGTGAATGCACTTTTCAAAATAATAAAAGATACTTACCATATAAAAATCTTGTCATTAGAAGATAGCAAGCCGTTATATGAACCTTGAGATTGTTTCAAAGCTTCATTGACAGCCTCATCAACCCGTTTTAAATATCTGCACACATCACATTAATTACATATAGCTTTAGTGAAATCAAAATCAAGGAGCTTGAACCATGTTGCTCAATAACCATAAGCAAAGTACCTATCAAGAACAGGGCGAGCTGACTGAGGTTGGAGTGTTTTAAATATCTGCACACATCACATTAATTACATATAGCTTTAGTGAAATCAAAATCAAGGAGCTTGAACCATGTTGCTCAATAACCATAAGCAAAGTACCTATCAAGAACAGGGCGAGCTGACTGAGGTTGGAGTGTTTTAAATATCTGCACACATCACATTAATTACATATAGCTTTAGTGAAATCAAAATCAAGGAGCTTGAACCATGTTGCTCAATAACCATAAGCAAAGTACCTATCAAGAACAGGGCGAGCTGACTGAGGTTGGAGTGTTTTAAATATCTGCACACATCACATTAATTACATATAGCTTTAGTGAAATCAAAATCAAGGAGCTTGAACCATGTTGCTCAATAACCATAAGCAAAGTACCTATCAAGAACAGGGCGAGCTGACTGAGGTTGGAGTGTTTTAAATATCTGCACACATCACATTAATTACATATAGCTTTAGTGAAATCAAAATCAAGGAGCTTGAACCATGTTGCTCAATAACCGTCTAAAAGCAAATTAAGTACCTATCAAGAACAGGGCGAGCTGACTGAGGTTGGAGTGCTTTAAATATCTGCACACATCACATTAATTACATATAGCTTTAGTGAAATCAAAATCAAGGAGCTTGAACAACGTTGCTCAATAACCATGTAAAAGCAAATTAAGTACCTATCAAGAACAGGGCGAGCTGACTGAGGTTGGAGTGTTCCTTGCCAGTAATTGAGACCCCACATCCAGGAATCGAAACATTGATCGAAACAATTATGCTACCGAGCCGGACTGGACCGCCAAACATGTCATTGGATCGGGCCTTAGCGGTGGTCATGGTGCGAGTGTGGTGGTGGTGCGAGCGGTGGCGTTGGTGAGGAGAGTGTTGAGGAGATAGAAAGAAGACTAGATCTACTTTTTATTTGGATATATATTTGGGATGGAGTATTGAAAAACATGGCGGGACATGAAATTTTTGGGTGGAGGGGAGTTTAAATTTAGGGAAAATTTTAGGTGGGTTAGGGAAATTTTTTTTAGGCATGTCATGTTTCTTCTAGAAGTCTATTAAAATTTGGGATATTTTAGATAGAAGAATACTATATCTAGTTTTTTCCTTTTACTTTAAATTAAATATACATAATATACACTATAATAAACTTTATTAATATTAAAAACAAACATTACATATAAAAAAACACACATTACAATAAAAAATACAAACTAATTAAGATACTTAAATATAAACTACGATTAAACTAAACTACGAATCAATAAAACGAATCATCCGACACGTATGTAACCCTCGTGACTCGAATATGAGGCACTCGAATCGTCCTCACTTGTTAGCACACAGTCTTTTCCAATTGCCCATCGCCATTTTGCTCGACGGTTTCGCCGATCGTGTTTAGCTTTTGCTCATTGCTCACGAGCTCTTGCCTCCCTTTCTTCCTCTGCTTGAACACGTAACAATTCTTGCATATCTTGCTGAAACAGTTCTTCATCATTCAACCCTCTCCAATTTAAATGGGTTGGCTTTCCACCGGTAAATTGTTCACCGGTTGATCGGGTTATTGTTGGACAACCGGTTCATTATCCGGTGTGAATTGTTGGGAGAAGTCTTTGCAAGACATTGTTGTACGATCATACTGATGGTGAGCACCGTAATAAAAATAGTATTACGGCTCATTGGAATAGAATCAATCTTGAATGTCGTAGATATAATTAATTAATGCTATTTACAAAGAGTTGCAGCGTACAAGTCAAGACCCTTGTCGTCTCAACAATGCAAACCGAATTTATCATGATCGAATGTTGGCGGCCATGGTGAGAGAGGGTTAAAATATCAACATGTGTGGTTCATTATGAGAAACATGCATGGGACAGATACGATGAGTAATATAATGGTGTTTTATGTTAAGTATTTTCATTTCGTGTCTTTCTGTTTTCCGTATCGTGTTATTTGTTTTCTGTATCGTTTGTAACTTGGTGTAATGTTGCTTTAACTTTGAAATTGAATAAAAGGTTAACTTCAAATACAATTCATATACTGTAACATTCACACTATAACACCATACACCTACCAAGCCGGTGTTCGACCGATTGCGACCGTACGTGTTCGATTGATTTCATCCATTTTGAACGTACGTTTTCGGAAATTTTCACTCGTTTTCATATGTTCTAAGCTATTCTGAACGTTTTCCTCTGTATTAGAATGCACGTGTTGTAATTGTAATCTGTTGGAATTGTAATTCATTCTCTTCCTTTGGAGAACTTGAGAAGGATGCGGTGGCCTTACTAAAGTGTATCTGAAGATTCTCGTTGATCGACTCAAGACATTGGAGCACATGCGGCTGCTCATATTTTTAGTAGGATTAGATTCGCTATAGCTAGAGGAGTGGGGGCCCAGATTGTTTCTCTGCTCCCCACTAATATCTTGTAAATCCTATGAGTTTTTTTTATTTTAGAAATCGGGTTTGAGGAAATGTGATAAATGGGATTGGTATGATCCAGAGGAAGAATGTGAGTGGTACAAGATGCATTTGTTAGAGATGTATAAAACTCTGAAACCCAATCAAAGGCGTGAGGTTCTAATTGAAGCTAATCGTCAAAGAAGGATTGAAGAATTGGAGGCAGCGTTGAAAAATGCCTTAAAGAAAGTCAGTTTTTGGAAGTCAACACTTTGTGTTTTTGCAGTTGTGGTTTCTTTGTTACTTGCACTGAAGTAGTATAGTGTTTATGGCTAGATTGGTGAATGGTTAAGTGTTTGCTTGTAAATTTAACTAATCTTGATCTTTTGGATACTCTATATCTTATGGCAGTAATTAACTAAAATGGCACAAATTGACTATCATGTTTGAGATCTTTGTTTGACTTTTGGTATGATCCAGAAGAGGAATGTGATTGGTACAAGATGCATTTGTTTGAGATCTTTGTTTTGACTTTTAACAAAGCATCATACCATAATCAACAAAGCAAAATAACATAATAAATCAACAAACATATAACATAATTGATAAAATAACATTAAAATTGATAAATCAAAAAACAAATAACATTGATAAAACGGAGGGAAACATTAAAGGAACATTCAAAACATAGATGATGTACAATGAATTGAAAGAAACTCTAAAGTCCCTT